>CAOCOZ010000030.1:0-46108 GCA_948252095.1 Dicycla oo | reverse complement strand
TTTTGTGGATTTCTCGAAATCCAAAGTAAAAGACAAGGCAGATCAGGACTCAAACAATGGATAGTGCGTTAATAAACAGGTACTGTACTCTTTTAAGTTTTAATTGTAAAAGTCTTGCGCGCTCATTGGATTGTGTAAGGAAACTTTGTAAGTCAGCAGACATTGTTGCACTCCAAGAGACTTGGTTACTACAGCACGACATACCAATGCTAGGGACAATAGACTCAGAATTTTCATTCACCGGTAATACGGCTGTGGACCTTTTTACGGGAGTTCTGCGTGGCCGGCCGCACGGGGGTGTCGCGCTCCTGTGGCGTAGGAGCTTGTTTCCATGTGTGTCCGTAATTCAATGCAAAAGTGTTCATCTAACGGGTATCAAGGTCACAATGAGTGATCAATCTTTGATAATACTTTCGGTGTACATGCCTACTGATGAACGTGAAAATATAGGGGAGTTCTCATCATGCCTAGGTGAAATGTATGCGATTATTGAAAATGACGATGTGGATTTGGTTTACTTGTTGGGTGATTTTAATGCGCATCCTGATATGCCCTTTTACAACGAGCTTCAGGAATATTGTAGTGAACAACAACTGTGTATAGTGGATACGGAACTCTTGCCAGCAGCGTCGTATACTTATGTTAGCGACAGTCACGGATGTAGGAGGTGGCTTGACCACTGTGTGACCACATTAGCGGCTAGAAAAATTGTTGAAAGCGCGAAAATTCATTATAATGTGTTTTGGTCTGATCACCTACCTATAGAAATTGTAATTAACCTAGGTAAATACACACCCAAAACGCTTGTGGAGTCCTGTTGTATGAGTAATAGCAATAGTTTAGAGAACGGTGTCATATGGGGGGATAGAGATCAGTTACAAATAGATAACTACCATAAAATATGTCACAATAAATTAAAACATATTGATTTTCCTGAGGAACTAAATTTGTGTGCAGATAACCTGTGTAACAATATTGAGCATAGAGATGTGATTAATAGATTGTATCGAGCTGTTATTACAGTGCTTACAGAAGCGTCTGTATCCAGCCATAAAAGCAAACGTGTGAGGGGGCGCCACATCACGGGTTGGAACAAACATGTTCGTGATGCACATCAAAAGGCTAGATTTAATTTCCAAGAGTGGTGTACGTATGGTAAGCCTAAGTCGGGTAGGCTCTATGAGGCCATGCATAACGCTAGGGAACTATTCAAATCCAAACTGAAATATTGCCTTAATCATAAAGATCAAATAAAGATGGACATAATCGCCAAGCATCACAAATCTAAAAACTTCAGGCAGTGTTGGAAATCTACGAACAAACTTAAGCCAAATGTGAGTCTCCCAGCCAGTGTGGGGGTATAATAATAATAATAATCATTTATTTGCAGACATTGAAGTCCATAGGATTAAATTAATTGACATTACACACACATTGACAAATAAAAATAACACAATACACACACATAAAAATCACAAAATAGGCAAAATAGGTGATAACAACATAATAGTAATAAAGATAAAATAAAATAATAAAAATAAAATAAAATAAATGCACGTACAGCTATCTAAACAACCTGTGCGTGCAGTCTCACCCATCGACCAAGCATCGGGCAGTCCCACCGGTCACTCAATGCTCTCAGCATGCCGTGGGTGCTGGTATCTGTTCTGTGCCGGAGAGAGGCGCATCGTTTCCGAATAATGGCATGGAAATCATCCACTCTCGCATCGGCAAACATCCCCGAAGCGCTACAATACCGCGGCAGCCCCACAAGCATCCTGAAGGCATTGTTATACTGTACACGCAGGGCGCTGTATGCCTTCTGCGTATACTTGACCCAAAGGCTGCAGGTGTAAAAAGTTTGACAGTAGGCTCGAAAAAGCGTCATTTTAACATCGTAAGAACACCGTGCAAACCTACGGGCCAGCATATTACTTCGAACAGACAGCGCCCTACGCTCTCTCTCGATATCTAAATCGTCGCACAGGTCCTCAGTGACCCAGTGGCCCAGATACTTAAATTTTGAGACTTGCTTCAAGGGTGTACCTGCTAATGAGATGCAAGGAACATTTAAGTATCTTCTGGCACCACCATTAAAAACAAGTAACTCACTCTTAGAGACATTATACCTAAGCCCCTGAGTCACCGCATAGCTCTCACAGACCTTCAGCAAACGTCTTAATGCACTGATTGATGGGCTCAGCAAAACCATGTCGTCCGCATAGCTGATGTTGTTCACAGCAACTCCATCAACATGACAGCCGACACCAGTATTGCTGAGCTCAACAATCAGTTGGTTTATATATAAATTAAAAAGGCGAGGGGAGGTGATTCCCCCCTGCCTCACCCCACATTCTAATCTGTATTCCTCGGACATAGCCCCAGCCCACCTAACATTGTTTATTTGGTTCTCATAAGTGCGCCCCGTGACGTGGCTAACCTATTTAGGAAGCACTTTACAGTGGAACCCCTTTTAAAACCGGAAGTGGGCGAAATGATGCTTGATGATGGGAAGCGCGATTCCGGCGACCCTCCAGTTAAAATAACTTATGCGGAGGTTGACAAGACTATTAAGCAGATGACCAGAGGGAAATCGCCGGGACACGACGGTCTCAGCATTGAGCATCTCCAGCATGCAGGTGTTCATCTGCCTAGGCTCCTGTCCATGTTATTTACCTTCTGTATGCGTCATAACTACCTACCAGATGATCTCATGAAGACCATAGTAGTACCTATAGTGAAAAATAAGACTGGTGACGCATCAGACAAGGGTAATTATCGACCTATTTCTTTGGCCACGACTCTGGGCAAGGTACTGGACGGTGTGCTTAACAGACATTTAAACCAGCACGTCCCTGTGCACGACGCTCAGTTCGGATTCCGACCTGGGCTGTCCACAGAATCGGCTGTACTGTGTCTTAAGCATACTGTCCAGTATTATACTGATAGAGGAACACCCGTATTCGCCTGCTTCCTAGACCTGTCAAAGGCGTTTGACATGGTGTCATACAACGTCCTGTGGAGGAAGATGACACTTAAATCCAGCTTGCCCCCAGAAATCACTCGGTTGTTTAAATACTGGTATGATAACCAAAGCAATTATGTCAGGTGGATGGGCGTATGCTCTGATGAATATAAAATGGAGTGCGGAGTAAGACAAGGGGGTTTGACTTCTCCGACTCTATTTAATTTATATGTAAACGGACTGATTGAGGAGCTCAGCAGTGCCGGTGTCGGTTGTTCAGTGGGGGGGTTTTTTATGAACAATATCAGCTATGCTGATGACATGGTACTGCTGGGCCCCTCAATTAGTTCTGTGAGGTCACTATTGACAATTTGTGAACGGTATGCAATGGCCCATGGGCTCAAGTACAATGTTCAAAAGAGCGAGTTGCTGGTTTTTAAGGCTGGGACGAAAACCTACCCTGTTCCTCCGATCAAACTAAATGGAACCGTCCTACAGCAAGTGAGCAAATTTAAGTACTTGGGTCACTGGGTCAATGAGAACCTAAATGATGACATGGACATGGACAGGGAGCGCAGGGCATTGTCGGTAAGGGGTAATATGCTTTCTCGCAGGTTTGCACGATGCTCAAGTGACGTTAAAGTCACACTATTTAAAAGCTACTGCCAAACGTTATACACGTGCAACCTGTGGAGCAATTACACTAGAAAGGCCTACAATGCCTTGCGCGTCCAGTATAACAACGCGTTCAGGAGTTTGTTGAAGCTTCCGTGGCGGTGCAGCGCCTCCGGCATGTTCGCCGACCACGGTACGGACGGCTTTCAAGCGGTGCTTCGCAAAAGATCGGCCTCCCTGTGGTTTAGGGTAAAGCGGAGCACCAACACGCTTTTGAACGTGGTGTCGGACGGAGTGGGCGGCCAAATTCTGAGGCATTGGTCGTCCATTCATGTCCAAACTAATAATAATAATTTTAAATTCTACTAACATAGCTTTAAGTATATCTACTAACAACATAATTATGGACCTTATAAGTCTGAAATAAATATTTTCATTTCATTTCATTTCATTTCATTATTTTTAATTTATTACTATATTATTATTATTCTTTAATTATGATACTTCATTGTTATTTTAAGAGAATATTTTAATTAATAATATTTCTTGAAATTTGCACGACACATCATGGGGCAAACATGTCTGTACCTAATAATGTTGTTACCATCTTGCATGCACGTCTTTTCTTGTATATATGACACATGTTTATGCAAATAAACTATCTATCTATCGAAAATTGGACAGGACTACGTCAGTCGGGTCAGCTGGTATATTTATAATTATTCTAGATACATATATATAACCCTGGTCATCAAAACCTCGGAACAATGGCAGGTCTCCATACAAAGAATTGTCTGGGATCAAATTGAAGCGTCCCGTAATGAAAAATATGTTAAAAGATTTGGCGTTAGCTCCAGAATCTATAAATGAGACTATTTTCATTTGGGAAAGCCGGAACAAAAAGATTTCGGTGCTTGAATTTGTAGGTTAATGAACTCAATGAACGTCAAACAAAAATTTATCTATAAAAATAATCGCAGATTGAAATTAAATCATAAAGAAATTGATGATGTGGTGTGGTCTAACTGAGGATAAGAGTATTTACGGATTAAATGAGAAAAACCCAAATAAATTCTAACCTTCGGTATAGAGTAGTACTCAATTGTAATATGTTTACGAAAGCTGGGAGCGTATTTAAAAAAAAAAATGCACTTGCCCCTTAAACACTAAAACTGAGGGTGTATACCTAAAGTTAGGTCAAATAAAAAACACATTTTGTTTATCATATTTATTTTATTCCTCCTCTCGTATTATTATCTCATCAAGAAAACCTGCTGGTGCTGAGATATGTCCTTGATGTCTGGCCCATCCTAGATACCACACTAAAGTCGTAGTGTGTGCGCAGCAGCCTACAGTGCGCCGGCCAACTAAACAACTACAGCAATATTCAACTATGGCCGGTTCTGCTAGGAATATTATTTTCAATCACAATGTACTACACATAATATTGTTTCCGTGATATGTATCGGGATATTTGTTTTTGTTTTTGTTTCTTGACAGACAACCGCAGACAATATGTCATTGTCAAAGACAAAAGTAGTGTTGCACGTTTCGATTCGGTTTTCTTAAGAATCGATACAACATTGAAACGATCCTGTGATATTTTGATCCATTATCAATTGGATTTAAATTTTTTTTCTACTACACTACGTATAACTGGGAATCCACTGGTTCTGGAGATATTAAAGGTCAAAGTCGCATTTTTTTTTACTTTTTTACGAAAACGAATCCTAAGTTTCAAACAAACTTTTTCGAAAACAATCTTTACCGAAATTTTCGATTTTTCTTAACAAAATACGCATTTGAAGTTACAAAACGCATTTAGTATCAAACGCACACTACCACGTCACGATTGCCTCAACGACAACAAACGCACGATACAGTGTCACGTGGTATACGCTAGCCGGAGGCAGCCTTGAACGTTCGACGATCAGTATTTGTAACAGTTGATCGGTTGTTTTTGAGATTTATTGCAGTTTTTGATTTCAAAGACGTTGATTATGAGTTGCAAGCAAGTCCGTTGTCTGTAATGTCGAAGAGCACGCCCTTCGGCCCTTGTAATAACTACAAATCTTATCTCTAAACTTCTTGCAGATGCAAACTACCTTCATTAAAAATACTGGCAAATAATTAAGATTTTTTAAAATTATTACTGCACAAATTATTTACTAAACTATCAAAACCATCTTTTGGTTTGAGCTACTTATTTTATTAAAGCTTTTTTCCCGTAAATTATTACTAAGTGATCGGAACAAGCTGAAATCAGTTGGTGCTAAGTCCGGCGAATATAGAGGGTGGGGTATTATTTCCCAATTAAGCTCCAATAGTTTTAGCCTGGTACTCTTAGCAATATGCGGCCGGGCATTGTCGTGCAGGAAAAATATTTTGTCGTGTTGTGGACGTTTGCGATGGATGTCAAGCTTCAGTTTTTCGAGTTGATTACAATATACTGTTGCTGTAATCGTAGTATTAGTAGAAAGGAATTCCCAGCTTATTACTCCATGTATATCCCACCAGACAGAAAGCATTACCTTGCGAGGATGAAGATCATCTTTTGACGTTGGTTTTCCCTGTTCTTTACATCCCAGCCACTGGTGCCTGCGTGTGTGATTAAACATAGAGAACCCACTTTTCATCTCCAGTGACAAGATGATCTAACCAATTAAATGTGCGGCGGAAAGATAAAAGTTGTACACAAATCTCAGCTCGGTAGGTCAGCTGATCTTTACTTAATTGATAGGGTACCGAAACACTATATTTGTAAGTCTTTCCCAAACCATGGAAATGATTTTCTATGGTACCATGAGAGCACTCGAGCTGAACAGCCAAATCGCGTGTAGTTCTTCGAGGATTTTCTTCGATTAATAATTTTAATTTATTGATATCTATTTCCACGGGGCGCCCAGACCTCGGTTGATCGGTTAAGGAAAAATCGTTATTGCGGAACCGTTGGAACCAGAGCTTTGCTGTTGCTTCGGAGACTGCATCGTGAGCTATCCTTTGACATATAATTACGTGTAGCTTCTGCAGCAGAATGCCCAAATTGAAACTAATATCATAAACAATGTCGTACGTGGGTTTTAATATCACTCATTTCTTTGTGAACTTTAACGCACTAACAGCCAAACTATCAATAACACGCATGAGCGCGACTCGATCTTTATATACCCTCTGCTACAGAACGTTCTCGAACCTTTCCGAAAATTCTAGAAATTATAAACTAAAACGCTCATTACTTATTAGCCAACCCGATATTTTCAAAGTCACCTTGTATACACTTTCGTATCTCCGCTATATCTTTGGCCGCATAAACAAGATACATAATAATATCATCAGCGTACATGAAAACCTCACATTTACGTACGACATTTGATACACTGTTCACATGCATTATGTGTTCTACAGGGCCGTATACCGATCCAGTAGGTACCTTCCCTATTTGGATTTTGTTATCAATTTCATTGGTTTTAATTTTTTGCGCGGAACCCTTATTATTTTCTAAAAAAAAGTCAGCTTCAGCTACAGTTATAGCTTCAGCTATCTGCAAGTTAAAGTGCCGTCAAAATCTGTCCAGCCGCTTCGGAGATTAGCCGGAACAAATAGACAGGCAGACAAAAATTTTAAAAATTGTTTTTCCGTTAAGTAGGTACCGTTTATACTTTTATGTGCATTTTGTAAAAAGCTATCATTTTGATATTACAAATAAACACTTCAATTTTAATTATTTGTGTATATACGAGGGGTGATCAAAAAGTAATGTTAATCGGGTAGTTCCTGTGCACATAAAATAAAAATAAAATTTTTTTGCTTGCTCATATACCCAGGTTAGCATAAAAAAAATCATATAAATATACCACGATTCCCGGGAGGTACTTTCATTTGAATACGAACAGTCGAAGAGATAACATCAAAATGGAGAAACACGAAATTTGAGCTGTCATCAAGTGCCTCTGTTTGAAAAAAATGTCTACCAAAGACATACACACCGACTTAGTGGAAACATTGGGGGACTCTGCTCCTCCATATTCCACAGTTGCACGCTAGGCGAAGGAGTTTAAACTAGGCAGAACCTCCACGGAAGATGAACATCGCGAAGGACGCCCATCCACGTCCTTCACTGAAGATAATGTGAAAAAAGTCGAAGATGTCGTATTGGCAGATCGGAGAGTAACCATCAGACATATAGTTATAATAATATAATAATAATAATAATAAAGTTTATTTATTGTTTAACTAAGACTAGATACATGGCGAAGTAAGAGTAGAACAATGATTGTCTTACATCTAGTTTGTGGGAGGATTTCTGCTCTTCTAGATAGGCTACAGGGTAGCCTGTGTTTAGAAGAAACAGTTCCGGGTCCCTGTCGTAGTGGAAAAATTACAGTAGCACGTGTAAATATTTTTAATTCTTATATAAACAATTAAATAAAAACAAAGATCTAGGCGTGTACGAGTAAGTCAGTGTGGTGTGTGGTAGTGTTAGTATTTAGTGTGGTGTGTGGTGTGTGTCTGTATTTATGTGTGTGTGTGATGTATGTATGTCTGTTGTGTTCACTTCTTTAGGAATTCTTCAGTGTCGTAGTAATTTAGGTTTCGAAGAAAAGTGCAAACAGTCTTTTTGCTAATAAAAAACGTTGAACTAAATATAGGGGTTTTCTTGTTGACTTTATTGTAAAGTGAAGGGCCAAGGTAGGTAGCGAATCTTTTTATAAATGACATGCGCGCATGTGGAATAATACATACCATGTCCTTACGGCGTTTGGAGATTTGACGGAAAGGTGTTCTTTGGTGTTGTAATAGTACAATGTGTAAAATAAATTGCTGTCTTACGTTAAGGACGTTACAAGATTTATAGAGCTCGGTAGTTGGAAAAAGTATGTGTCTGAAAGTAGCCACTTTCAAAATAGCTCTATGTGCAATCTCCAGAGGCTTAAGTATGGTCTTTGCAGCTCCGCCCCAGCATGAGATACAATAGACTAAGATTGATTGACATAGCGCAAAATATACATTACGTATGATTATGGGGTTCGCTACATGTCGCAGGGTTTTAAATATATAAATTAACTTACGTATGCGGCCGGAGAGAGTGTTGATGTGAGATTTGAAGTTAAGGTTTTTATCCAGAATTATTCCAAGGTAATTGATTTGTTCTACTGGGGAAAGAGTAGGACATTGGCAATCAGGTTGAGTTTGTGTGGGACAAGAGTGAGCTTTTAAGGTAATGACAGTTTTAGGTTGGGAAACGTTGGTGATTGAGAAGGTGATAAACTTAGTTTTGTCAGCATTTAGGGTCAAGGTGTGGGAGGTCAGCCATTTTAAGGCAGAGTTAAAGCCATTTTGTGCAACTGCCTGAAGTCCCGACCATGAGTCCGCGGAAAAGGTAATGGCAGTATCATCTGCAAAAGAAACTATCGCTGCATTTGGTAGCTGGAGATTGCAAAGGTCGTTAATAAATACAAGAAACAATGTGGGCCCCAGAATGCTACCCTGAGGCACGCCATACCGAATGGGAAGATCATCACTGCTGTAGTTCTCTATAGTAACCGATTGTGTACGATCAGTAAGATAACTCTTAAAAAAGTTAAGTGGAGACCCCCTGACACCTAAACCTTCAAGCTTGAGTAGAAGAGTGGAGACGGGGACAGTGTCGAATGCTTTCGCAAGATCCAGAAATATAGTGAGAACTTTTTTGTGACAATTTAAGTTTTCTACTATATTGTTAACTAACATGTGAACCGCTTCACAAGTCGACTTATTCTTTCGAAATCCAAATTGTTGAGGAGATAACAGTTTAAAGTGTTCGAGGTAATGTACCAAGCGCTTATTTATGAGGTGTTCGAGAACCTTAGACAAGGCACTGAGGACTGCTATCGGACGATAGTTGTTAGGTAAGCTCCCGTCACCACCCTTGAAAACCGGATGAATAATTGCCCGTTTAAGAGAGGTGGGGAATATGGCTGATTGAAAGCAAAGGTTGAAAATGTGGCATAGGATAGGTGCCAGGGTTTGGGCATAACGTCTCAAGAACGTCTGAGATATGCCATCCCAGCCAGTAGCAGCGTCGACTCTGAGTAGGTTTATAGTCCTTAGAACCTCATCAGGGTCTGTTTGTTCTAATACGAAAGAGTTGTTGTTTGAGGTTTGTGAACAGGGTGAATGGTTTCGGACGCTGCTGATCCTCTCCGCGAGCTTTGACCCAATGTTAACGAAGAAATCA
Source organism: Dicycla oo (assembly GCA_948252095.1). Lineage (NCBI taxonomy): Eukaryota > Metazoa > Arthropoda > Insecta > Lepidoptera > Noctuidae > Dicycla > Dicycla oo. The sequence goes on along the minus strand of CAOCOZ010000030.1, from coordinate 36,311 downwards.
TTTACGTCATTACAAGACTGTGTCGGCGACTGTGAATGAAGTAGTAGTTGCTTGGCGGAGTTTTTGTTTTTCTGTGTATTCGTAATGTATTTTATAGTGTCCCAAAGTTTTTTAGGATTTCTTGAAGCCTTATTTAATTCATCAGCATCATATTTTCTTTTTATTTTTTTTAATAGACATGAGGTGAAGTTCCTGTATCGTTTGTACGTTAAACTCAAAGTTTGATTATCGGGTGATTGTTTAACCTTTTTGTGTAGTGAATCTCGGTTCCGAATGCACCTCAGCAAGCCTGGCGTAATCCATGGTTTCAATATTCTTTTATTTGCAGGGATTTTGACAGTTGTTGTGCATTCTGTTATAGCACCTTTTGTCAACTCAATTAGTTGGTCCATAGCATTATTAGGGTCGGAGACATTGTATAGGGGGGTAAAGTCCAGTATTTTCATAGCGGTATCAAGTGCGTCATACCTTACAAACAGTTTTTTGAGAAATTAATTTAGTTTTTTTATTGGACAGACATAATAAAGAAGAGCAATGATCTGTCACTGTTGTATCGTAAACTAAGGTCAAAATTTTAGTGTTGGTCCTAATCATAATGTGGTCTAGACAATTATTACCTCTAGTAGGTTCGGTATGAGCAGGTAAAAATCCGTGATACGCCAGGGTGCTAAGATATTCATGAGATCGTGAGTCTTGGGAAGAGGGTTTAATATCCAGGTTTATGTCTCCAGTTATAATAACTGATTTATAAGGGGTGGAAGGATGTTATTGAGTGCCGTGAGGAAGTTATGAATGTTGTTATTTGAAGGCGAGCGATAGATACACAAGATAGCAATTTCAGAATTTAGCTTTACCAGCAAGCCCGAAGCTGATCCGAGAAAGTTAGGTTCTTCACATGCGGTAATTAGATTCGACTTAGCATAAACAACCACACCATCGCTCTGATTAAGGTGCTTTGTAGTTTTGTATGTAAGATAGTTATGTAGGGTGGGAATACAGGAGTTACTTGAACATGGTAGCCAGCATTCTGTAAGAACCAGCAAGTCAGAATCAATGTTAATACGGTGAATAAGTGTTTGTAGGTTTAGGTAATTACAATTTATTGATCGAATATTTTGCGTGAGTATTGTAGACCAGGTAATTAGGTTATCAATAAATGATTTGGTTTCTTCGGGGGTGCATGTATGTGTTTCTGATACAGAAAATTTGTCAACATTTAAGATTACATCATTAATTATATGAGACATTGTTATTCGGAGTAAAGGGTAAAACAGGTGGTCATAAGGCTAAAAGAAAGAAGGGTAAAGACAGTGGGGACATATTGTAAGGTGAATAATGATATACATGGTGTAGTGGTGTGTTTGAACGTTGTATTTGTAATAGGATTATGGAAGTGAAGTATGTATGAAGTATGTTTGTTTGAAATGAATTTTGTGTACTTGTTCACATTGATTAACATAATTATAGAGACAAAGCAAGTAACATCAATACAGAAAACAGCTATGACACTGGTCGTAAACAGAAAATGTGAGCCTTCCAAGCACAGAACCAACACTAGTCATACATCGTTAGGTGCAGACATCTTATGAAGTTGCATTTCGTTTTTTATAACAATGGAGGGGCTGTCCGGGGTTTTCTTCATCAGGATGCGGCCTTCTGAGGTCCAACAAAACAAGTATTGGTTTGCTTTTGCAAAATTACGTGCCAGGTAGAATAGTCGCTTAGAGTAGGTAGTTAATTGTTCTGCAATGTATATTGGCGTTTTTGGAGCATCAATACCCATGTGTGTTGAGTTTATCTTATTATTAGGGTTTCGTTTGTTGTGGTCTTTTACGGCTGACAGGAAATTAGTTTTAGTTAGGGTATTCGTAAATTCGACAATAAGACTTGAATTAGAACTTTCCTTCTTGGATAGCTGTCGCGAAACATCGCGGATGTCAGCCACTTGCAATTTTATCTCGAGTTGTTTTGATAGCTCCAGCAAAGAATCATAAAGCGCCTTTTTGTTTTCATTTGCTCTCTTTGGAACGTTTCGGAGCTCGACACACGTTCTAACTAGAGTACGGTCAAAAGATTCAACCTTTTCTTCAAGTGCAGTTAATTTATTCGCAATGGCGATGCGTTGTTTTTCCAGGCCAATAATTTTTGACTCGAGTGAGGTCAATTGATCGGATACAGATGACATTGACTTTTCCATTTCGGTAAATGTCTCCTCCATCTTCGAATTTGACGTTTTAATTTCAAAGATATAGTTCTCAAGTTTGTCCATTCGGGAATTCTGTAGATTAGCCATGTTTTGGATCATATCTCTGATTTCGTTTTTAAATTCGGCCAATACTTCCTTTCCTGGCGGACCTCGATGCTTTGTTCTTTGTGTGACATTACTTGTAATTGCGTCGGTTGACAATTCGGCCTTTTCGTATGACTTCGTAGTGTCGGACTCGGAACGTGAAGGAATATGTTGATTTGGAGGCGTTCTTGGTGTAGACATACTATGCATTTAATTTGTTTTGTGGGAGACGAAACAATGTAAATCAAATTCACAAAAAGCGCTGGTCCGACCACAGGCTCGAACCACCGACCTAAGGCGATTCGATCGGTTTGACCAAGCCTATAGCCACCGCGCCAAGTTAACTCTTAATGAACAGTGCAAAATAGCTAATCTGTTACTACTCGTGTCACAAGTAAGTGAAGGGCGCGGCGTCGAGTGTGTGACGACAGTCAAGGACAAATGCGTAACTCACTGCACGATGACACGTCCACTTTTGAAATATTATTGATATTTGCTTCAACTTAAAATAGCAGAATAGCTAGATTCACACCCACTTAATTGTTTAGTATGTAAATATTATTGTTTGTGATGGTATTGTTCACATATTTATCCGAAAAATTTGCGTAGAAATTCGTTAATTACTTATAAAACGATTTTAAATATCGGAGAGCACACGGGACACGTCCTGTCACTCGCGCGTGGAGCGGGTACCCCAATATATATAGTTGAGGTCACAGGGATCTCATATGGCAGTGTTCAAAGAATCTTCACGAACGAATTGCATAAGAAAAAGGTCTCCGCGCGTTGGGTGCCGAGAATGTTAACCGACGAGCAAAAGAAAAAACGAGTCGACATTTCGAGAGTGAATCTCGAAAAGTTCCAAGCAGATCAGGAAATTTTTTTGCCACGTTTCGTGACCATGGACACGACCTGGGTTCACCATTTTGATCCTGAAACCAAACAACAATCAATGACCTGGAACCGAGCTTCCTCACCGACGCCGAAGAAATTCAAAGTGTCAAGTTCAGTGGGAAAGATTATGGCGTCCGTTTTTTGGGACGCTGAAGGAATAATTATGGTGGAATATTTAGAAAAGGGAGCCACTATTTCGGGCTCTTACTACACAGACCAAATAAGAAGATTGCGGGAATCCATTAAGGAAAAAAGACGCGGCAAACTGCGAGCTGGAGTGCTGTTTCACCAAGACAACGCACCAGCTCACAAAGCCGCAGTTGCGATGGCTGCCATTCAAGCATCGGGATTCGAACTGCTCGTACACCCGCCCTATTCGCCAGACCTAGCTCCTAGTGTCTTCTATCTCTTTCCTCGGCTCAAGGAACACCTCCGGGGCAAGAAATTTGAAGACGATAACGAAGTGATGACTGCTGTTGAGGGGTTTTTGGAGGGTCAAGACAAAGATTTTTTTTCTAAGGGAATTCTGGGTTTAGAAAAAAGATGTACTAAATGTATTGACTTGTTAGGAGACTATGTAGAGATTTTTTTTTAACTATAATCACCGTGTTTAATATTCATTATCATTACTTTTGGATCACCCCTCGTATGTATAGAAGATATACATAGATATTCGGATAGGATGGATACAAAAAAAAATTAAAAAGGATTATAAATAGGTATCAACAATTTCACTTCATTATAAATCGTTACAGAGTCATTATGTTTACAATATATTTGTGTCTAGGACTGTCATCAGAGAAAAAAAATGTGTTTTCTCGGAACAAGCAGACCGACAGACAAAAAAATTAAAACTGTTTTTTGTTATAAGTACCGTATCATTCATTCCTTTCATATGCATTTTGTAAAAAGCCGTTATTTTGACACTACAAACAATTTCAAACAATAAATTTCAATCAAACTCAATACAATTCCAGTTTCAACTTCAATTTTATTTATTTGTACATAATATGTCAATCAATCTGCCTAGCCTTTTCCCAACTATGTTGGGGTCGGCTTCCAGTCTAACCGGATGCAGCTGAATACCAGTATTTTATATGGAGCGACTGCCTATCTGACCTCCACAACCCAGTAACTGGGTAATACGATACCCCTTGGTAAGACTGGTTGTCAGACTTTCGGGCTTCTGACGACCCGTAACGACTATCAAAGGTCCGGAAATGACAGCCGGGACCAACGGCTTAACGTGCTTTCCAAGGCACCGAGGAGTCTCGGTAAATGAAGACGGTCACCCATCTACAGACCAACCCCGGCAAGCTTAGCTTAACCGGATAGATTGACCTGTGCGGCTGTTATTACTTAGCCACGAGCTCCTCTTGTACATAATATGTATTCATTATTATTTTATTTCTACATTCAAATAGATTGGTGGTAGCACTCGCCGTGGTAATATTCTACATGTGTGCGGTGTATCCTTACACGGGCACTGGCCCACTGTGGAACAGGGCCGTCGCCCAGGACACGGAACTGTGTCGCAAGAACTGGTGGATCAACCTCGTCATGCTCAACAATTATATCGACACGGAAAATATTGTGAGTACTTGTACCATAATGCTTTAATTTTAGTAGCCGCTACCTGCTGAACCCCTCAAAACCATAAATGTGTGTTCAAAGGGCAACAACCCAGAACTGATTGGTGATCTCATTTTTTTCTTAACGTCTATCTGCCCAGCTTTTGTAACGTAACTCTTTTACTTCCTCATAAACACTACGGGTGAGAATAAAAATTGTTTTACCTTAAATATATTTATTTTACTTTTTACAGGAAGCTCATAAATTCGTATTCATCATAATGAACCTATAGTGTTCCCACTGCTGGCACACAGGCCTCCTCTCTGTGAGAGGGAGTGGGCCGTAATTCACCACGCGAGCCCAGTGCGGGTTGCTAGATGTCACATGTCTTAGAATGTTTGTTTCGAGGACACGCCGGTTTCCTCAAGACGTTTTCCTTCACCGTTTTAATAATAATATAAAAATAATAATAGTTTTGAGAGCAGTGTTGATGAAATAATTTACACAAGGTAAAGCCTATGCCAGGGTTCGAACCGGGGGAGATTCCCGCATTGTCGAGGCGAGGGGTCGCTAGTCAGGGCTTTTCCCAGGAAGTCGACGATGTATCGGCCAACAGGTAAGTTGCGGTGCCGCTTGGGCGACATCGCAACTGAAGCGGGCCGCGATGTCGTACGGGAGGCATCGTGGCTGAAGGGTGGAGGCCACGGTGGGAGAGGAGTGCCGGTATTGCGGTGTGCCGCTCTCCCTACCTTCTGCGGCCTTGACGGGTCGCCATCTTCTGATGGAGGATGCGGTGGGGCTGCAGGAGAGGAGGAGTGTCTGTATTTCGCTGGCCACTCTCCCTATTTTCTGCGGCCGAAAAGTGGTAGGTGGCCGGGCTACTGACCTGACCGATCGCAGAGGGACCAAGGGTGCCTAGACATGGGGTCGTCTAGCGCCCATGTGCTGATTTGGTCCATAGGGTGGTCACGGCGTTCTTGTGCGCCGGTGATGGGGGTTGCTCCCTAGAGGCGTGTCCGATGACGGACAGCCGTGTTCCCGCCACAAGCGGCAGAGGAGGAAACCGTGGAGTTTTAGTGGGTTGAAGTCCCACATAACTGCACTATCTCCCCGTGGTAGTGCAGTATGCAGTAGTATTTCTCCACGGAAAAAAAGAGTTCGAACCTACGACCCGACAACACAAACAACATGTCGGGATCGACTCGTAAGTCACGGCCGTCACCACTGGGCCACTACTGCTCTCGTATTCGTATTTTATTTTTATATTTACTTACCTATAACAAATTAGGTACTGAAGAAGTACAAATAAAAAAAAAAAGATTATTCTCCTAGATTAGAAATCGGCAATGCACTGACAAGCCCCTTCGTATTGTGAAGCCTGTCTTAGAGCCAGTATCCACATTCAATCAGGTGGGACGTCTGCATGATTATTATCAACTCCATACTTAAAAAATAATCAATTTTTTCTCAGTGCTTATTAACGTCGTGGTACATCCCGTGTGACTTCCACTTCTTCGTGGTGACTATCCTGATATACTGCATCTACAGAAGCCTGCCTAAACTGGGTCTCGTCATCGCAGCCGTAGTGACGGCAGGAGCTCTTGTGTCACCAGGCGTCGTCAACTATATCTATCAACTTTCTGCTGTTCAGCTGTTTACTTTTGAGTAAGTTATATTTTTATATGTAGTTTATACGGAAACTTGACACTGTACGTAATGTCTGTCACAAAAATATCTGATGAAAGTGTAAACAAACCCTGTTTGTGTTTAGGTTAAATTATTACTTTATCACTAGCGTGGACAGCCCTGTGCTACGTTGTATACAAAGGATTTTATAGTGCTCCCGTAAATTAAATTTTAAATAATAAATATACTCAACAGACAGTGAATAGTGCATAAAAGTGAAAAAGGACACTAAAAGCAACTATTGTAGTGTTATCAGTGAAATTAGTAGTGTAATAAGTATAAAAAGTGACATCTAAATTATGTGTACAAATGACTAGCAAATCTTGGCAAAATCATCGATAAAACGATGGAGCCATTACTCTAAAATTGGACTAGCAAATCAGTGTAAACTGCCAATAAATTAAAACAAGGAAGTGTGTTAAGACTCCAAACTCTGTATAGTAAAGGAAAATTTAAGTGCACTTGATCAATCATAAAGAATTACACAAAGTCTAAAATTGTAACACTTTACAGATTCGTTTTTTATTTGAAATATGACGACCACCACGCCATCTCGTAGCTAAGTCGTTAACTGACATGACTAGCCGATTACAAATGACAGAAAGTGTTGCAATTCCAAAATAATAATTATACTACACACATCTATGTTGAAAGTAGCGACATCTATAAATTATCCAGGAAATAAGTACCCATACAATGTTAATGTGACCTGCTATTTCGACATTGACGTTACTAAACAGATAGCCAGTAGGCCAACACGTCAGCCTTCGACGCAAAGAGGCTCGAGTTCGAAACTCACCACAAGAAATTATTTTTGAAATACATAAATAATTGAACAACATTAAATCATGAATAAATTCTTAGAAAATATTACGTTCCGTCGCACACGCACACGCTGGGAACCAGAAGATGACAGTATTATTTCATAAACACTAAACGAAACCATTAATAGCATGCCTGACTTGTCCGACGACAAAGATGACTCACAAATCAAAACATTGACCAATGAAATCAAAAAACTGACTTCCCAATAACGGTGCGCACAAAGAAATTGAACTATTGTCATTAGAGAATAGCAACTTAAAGCAGACTAATGATGAATTACGCAAAAGAAACGAGCTTCTCAAAAAGATTAACAGCCCAGCTAAACTAAGAGCTACACCAAAAGATGTTCAAACACAAAGGAGACACAAACAGAAACAAATATAACAGGTTCTTCTAGTAAAAGTTCACAAACTATAACTTTTCAGAGCAATTCGCAAATAAAATCATAGAAGAAGCAAACAAATAAACAGTTTACAACAGATAAACCAAACACACCTAAGGACTGTTCTATGAACGCGTCAAAAAAGGACACAACTCACAGGAAGGACACAGAGGCTACCAATTCAAAATTCACTAGGAATAAACTATGCATTGTTAGTGCTAATAAAATGAACAATATTCTATCCATCGCAGAGGAGACATTTCAAAACTATCAGATATGTCACTACATCTCACCACACTGTGGATTATTACAACTTATTAGTAACCTACATCAAACAATTGTGGACTACACAATGAATGATCATTGTGTTATTTTAGTTGGAGAGGAAGACTTCCAAAAAAACCAATAACTACGTAGAAATAGTAATAGAAGTAAGGAAGATGTTAGGAGAGATTAAGCATACGAATATTATTTTATGTGTACCCTTTATACCTTTATACTAAGTAATTACTCGACTATGTTTAATTGGCGTATAGAGACTTTTAACAATTTATTGCATCTTGATTTACAAACATGCCACTGCATTTGACTAAAATTTGAATCTACTCTATGATTTTACTATGTTTATGTTTACTATGTTTTACCGTGGAATGCGCAATATATTTCACAATTTACTGCTAACTATATCTGAGAGCTCATCGACAGAATGTGAAGCTATAGTTAATGAAAATGTTAACACCGTGTCTCCAAGTCATGAGTTTTTTCTTTGATTACATGTATGTTCTACACCAAAACATTGCCGGACTTCTAAACAAATCAGACTATTAAACATTACTAAACATTATTAAACATTAATAAACATTATTATTAAACATTATAAACATTATTAAACATTATTATTAAACATTTACATTCAAGAATTGTTAAGTAAACATAAAGTTGTGGACGTAATATGTATAACCGAGCATTTTATAATGTCAGGCCAAGAAAAATATTATTAAAATTATATACCTAATTACAAGTTACGACGAGTGCGCTTGTAATAAACCTGAAGGTGACTCATTTTGTTTCGACGAATATGTTATATTTTTAACACATTTCCAGATCTTTTTACTACTTGTTCCAGCCTTTTCTAATGCAGTTTTATCATAGTTGCTTTTAACTTTTTTGAGTAGATCATTACAAAAATTACGATATCTTTTGTATGACTGTTGCAACATAGCATTATATGGGTGAGATTTAGCTTTAATGTGCAGTTTATCTCTATGCTTCATACATCGGATAAGACCTGTCGTAACCAGGGTTTTATGTTGCAATTTTTGTTGCTCAATTGCGATATAACCGTATTTTTCTGAATTATATGTCGTACATTTTCTATTACATACAACATACAAAACTGTGGGTCATCGGAATTATTGACTGAATCAAAGTTAATGACGCGCAAATCTTCTTCAAGTTTATTTATATTTAATTTTGAAATTGTGCGAGTGTTTTGCTTAGGTATGTTACAATCTAGAGTTAGGAGGGCAGCATTGTGATCGTGATTTATTGTCGAGTTAACAACAAGTGCAAGTGAGGGGTAATTTGATTTTAACATGATATGATCCAAGCAGGAGCCACAATGATGTGTAGGAAAGCTATGTGCAGGGAGTAAGCCATGATATGCACATAGGTTGAGGTAGTCCTGAGCAGATGCATCAGTACTTCCTGGAAGAATATTGATATTAATATCTCCAATTACAATCAAGTTTTTAATGGGTGACAGCTTCTGCAAGACATCATTCAGTGATTCAGTAAAATTGCCAACATTTTTAAAGGAGGGAGGTCGATATATGTTAGTCGACAGGCAGCACGGTTGTGTTTGTGGAGGAGTACGTCCGGGAAAGTACTACCACCATACATGTTAGCCGACAGGCAGCATGGTTGTTTTTGTGGAGGAGCACGTCCGGAAAAGTACTAACACCATACATGTTAGCCGACAGGCAGCATGGTTGTTTTTATGGAGGAGCACGTCCGGGAAAGTACTAACACCATACATGTTAGCCGACAGGCAGCATGGTTGTTTTTATGGAGCAACACGTCCGGGAAAGTACTAACACCATACGTGTTAGCCGACAGGCAGCATGGTTGTTTTTATGGAGCAGCACGTCCGGGAAAGTACTAACACCATACGTGTTAGCCGACAGGCAGCATGGTTGTTTTTATGGAGGAGCACGTCCGGGAAAGTACTAACACCATACATGTTAGCCGACAGGCAGCATGGTTGTTTTTATGGAGCAGCACGTCCGGGAAAGTACTAACACCATACGTGTTAGCCGACAGGCAGCATGGTTGTTTTTATGGAGGAGCACGTCCGGGAAAGTACTAACACCATACATGTTAGCCGACAGGCAGCATGGTTGTTTTTATGGAGCAGCACGTCCGGGAAAGTACTAACACCATACGTGTTAGCCGACAGGCAGCATGGTTGTTTTTATGGAGGAGCACGTCCGGGAAAGTACTAACACCATACATGTTAGCCGACAGGCAGCATGGTTGTTTTTATGGAGGAGCACGTCCGGGAAAGTACTAACACCATACATGTTAGCCGACAGGCAGCATGGTTGTTTTTATGGAGCAGCACGTCCGGGAAAGTACTAACACCATACGTGTTAGCCGACAGGCAGCATGGTTGTGTTTGTGGAGCAGCACGTCCGGGAATGTACTACCACCATACATGTTAGCCGACAGGAAGCACGGTTGTGTTTGTGGAGGAGCACGTCCGGGAAAATACTACCACCGTACATGTTAGCCAATAGGCAGCATGGTTGTGTTTGTGGAGGAGTACGTCCGGGAAAGTACTACCACCATACATGTTAGCCGACAGGCAGCATGGCTGTTTTTGTGGAGGAGCACGTCCGGGAATGTACTACCACCATACATGTTAGCTGACAGGCAGGACGGTTGTGTTTGTGGAGGAGCACGTCCGGGAATGTACTACCACCATACATATTAGCTGACAGGCAGCACGGTTGTGTTTGTGGAGGAGCACGTCCGGGAAAATACTACCACCGTACATGTTAGCCGACAGGCAGCATGGTTGTGTTTGTGGAGGAGTACGTCCGGGAAAGTACTACCACCATACATGTTAGCCGACAGGCAGCATGGTTGTTTGTGTGGAGGAGCACGTCCGGGAAAATACTACCACCATACATGTTAGCTGACAAGCAGCATGGCTGTTTTTTGGTATGACCTATGACTTGACAGTCCGACGGTCACTGCTGCTGCTGTTGTATGTTGCTGTTTGTCAAGTAGAAGATAGACTTTAGGTAATAAGGAGAAATAGTCGATCGAGCAGTATTACTACAGTGTAGTCGGGGTTGTGCAGCTTTCCAGCTTGTATTGTGTTGCCGATTGCATAGATTGTAATAATATGGCAATCACAATGAAGCCTAGTCCAACATCCCATAGAAAATCTCAAGATGTTTTCCCAATACCTTGCTAAGCGAGTATTCCGCCATGACCTACACTGTGCCATTTGAAACAATCAGATGTTTGTCTCTATTGCGCTTCATTAGTAGTACGATGCAGTTATTGGACTATTTTTTAAGGAATATTTGATACTTCTTTTCAATTTAATTATTTCGTGAAACAATGAGGAGCCACACTCAAACCTCGCGCATGTCGCTGTAGTTGACTGTACCTTGTTTACCTTTCGTCACAGTAGTGTGCCTGCTATTTATGAGATTTTAAAGTGTAATTTGACTATAATATGTACGCGTTTATGACTGTGCCTCAACTAAAAGTTGACCTCCGTAAAACTGCCGACAAAAAGGCCGATTTCATTGAAAGGTAAACACTTAAACAATTCGAGGTTATGATTGTTTGTGAGCCTTTTTCTATAAGTCACGGACTAATATTCCTATTTTTTTTAAATTATTGATTACATTCGTATGATCGAAACCAAAACTTTGGTGCTGACTGATACATCCAAGACGACCCTGCATAGGTATGCAGGGTCGTCTTGGATATCGCATGCAAGGTGGACATAGGTATGTCCACCTTCTGATACATTCAGAGACATATTTATGTCTCTGAATGTATCAGAAGGATGCAGATACTCCTTTACCAATGATTATTAGACAGGCTTAGGTACCTATATTGATTGATTAAATCTTTAGGAGACTCCTTTACTACATAGATTGGCTAATATATTTTATGACAATAATTTTATTTTATTAGATAATAATCTTGATGCTTTTGTTTTGTAGATATAGACCCAGCCTAAAGAACAGCTTCTTTACTAATCTAATCCTCTTCTATTAAACGCGCAGCAGACAATCGTGCAGTACTACTCGCCTTAAAGTTTTTAATACGTAACGTTAATTCCCATTGTTTATTGTCCTTCCTTTCTTTAGGAAACAAATGTACTCCTCTGTTCTTAGAAGTTAACGCACTACACGTAGGCATTATGGAAAAAAATACGGAAAATAGGAAATCTAAACTTAGTTAGATTAGAAAAATCCATACGATTTGACAGCTCGCCATCTATCATCATAAAAAGTTAGTTTTCCTCCCCATTGAGGACGCGATGCATGAGTTAGGGTCGGTTTCCTCCAAACGGAAAGTCCTCGCAGATGATTACTCGAGCTCTTTTTAAATTTCACTGAATAAGTAAATGTATCATTATTGACTTTAAGAGACTATACAACCTGAGCTCAAATTCTAATTTCGCCCCCACTTCCCCGCGCCACCTCACTCTTTATCCTATCTATTTTACCTGTTGCGTAATGTGTGTTCTATGCGCAAGCGATACAGCTCTCCCATTCGAAAGCCGAAGCCAGACTAAGCGGGGTTGCCGGGCGGCAGGGAACAAACTTCAAGACGCCTATAGTTTAGGTAATTTCTTTTTACGGTGAAATAATGATAATTCAAAAAAATCATCAGACCTGCTTTAAAATTAAATTAGTTAATCGCTAAAATCCTGGGATTATGAAATTCAGTCTCGAGGAATATTTCCCAAATGCACACTTTATAAAAACAAAAAATTCACGGATCTCTTGCTCTACACGACCTTCGGGTATATTGAAAATGCACTTAGGCAGGTTTTTCATTTTGTACGATGCCAATCTAATAGATTTAGACGTACTACATTTTGTATCGTCGTTGAAGTAATAGTGCTCAAATGTACACTTTATAAAAACAAAAAATTCACAGATCTCTTGCTCTACACGACCTTCGGGTATATTGAAAATGCACTTAGGCAGGTTTTTCATTTTGTACGATGCCAATCTAATAGATTTAGACGTACTACATTTTGTATCGTCGTTGAAGTAATAGTGCTCAAATGTACACTTTATAAAAACAAAAATTCACAGATCTCTTGCTCTACACGACCTTTTCATTTTCACGGCCGGCAGGCTTTTCATTTTGTACGATGTCTAAGGTAAAAATGACGCCATGAAATTTGGAACTTTAATGATTAGTATTCTTAAAACAATTTTGAAAGAAAATCATTTTTTGTTTAACACAACAACAACGAAGCGATACAAAATAGTTATGAACATAGAAATAATAATTTTAGTCTCAAATATAAAGTTCTAATTAGAAATTTGAAGTATTTTCAAAGTATCGCAAAACAAAATTAATTAAAAAAAAATTAACATAATTATAAAATTATATTAAAATACGTACAAATAAATACAAATACATTTCACGATCAAACTCTTAAACACTCCCATATCAACTTGGCGACGCGACGCGCATCTACGGAGCGTGCTCCCCGAAATTACGTCACAAAAAGGGCACCTTCCTGCGGTCCGTTTTTTTTTAATGTAGCCCAACTCAATACCCGATGGCTTTTTTTCATTTTTTCGATATCACATGTAGTTTATGAGATATAGTTGATTTTATGACAAAAGACCTTAAAAATTGATCGAATTATTCACATATTTGCGATTTTTAAATAAAAGTTTTTGACTTTTTCAAATTTTTTTCACCATATTGTATCCCTTGTTGATACGCGTCTTTTGAGACCTCAACCATTCACGTAGCCCTAAAACTCAGGACACCATGGCGATGTCCCGCTCTGAGCGAAAATGGGGACTATTCAAGCGATCGAAAAAACGTTTTCAATGTTAAAAATTTGTGGATTAATTAGGTTGTGTCTAATTAATCCACGAAAATATTTTATTTCAAGTCAAAAAGCCAAAATCATGGCTGCTATACATTTTATGAACAAAGTAATTAAGTTATACCTCCGATCCACCAGATTCTTAATGGACCCCCGTGGCAGCAGAGAGTTCAATTTGGCATATATAAAGAGTCACACTCGGTACGCCGCCTACCTGGTTGGTTGTTACACTGGATACCTATTCGTCACATATAGCAGTAAAAGCAATCTGAACAGGATTAGACAGGTGAGTTTAAGATCGGATAGATATCATAGCTTAGACACGGTCGGCTGCGACATCTAGGCGGTTACCACTATCTAGAGCCGCTGCCAAAACCTGTATGCTAATTTTATTCATAATTTATTTTCTTTCTTGGAAAATACAAAACTTTGGCTTCGGTTAAAACTTTGGCCATTTTTTTGCCGAAGCTGAATGTGCAGACAAAGTTGCCATTAATATTAAATGGCTGGAGGTGGTCGAAGTTACAGCTTTGATCATCATGATCAGCCTATAGCAGTCCCCTGTTGGATATGGGTCTCTTCAATCGCTGCGCCATTAAACTCGATCTTTGACTACTTTGCCAGCTGCTACCAGGCACTCTTGAGAATTTTTGTTCAGTCACTGTCTGATATCTGTCAAAATAACAACTATCTTTCCAGAAGTGGTCAGTCCTCGGTACATGTATTGCCCTAACACTGATGTTGGTGGTCATGATACTGGGCAGTACGTTCCTCTGGCACAACTACAATCCACTAGAGGGCGCGGTGTACGCCGCACTCAACAGACCCGCATGGGCGTGTGGCGTCGCTCTGCTAGTACTATGCTGTTCGTTTGGACATGTTCGTGAGTAACCAACAATCCTATAATATTCCATGACTCCTTTTTTTGGATGGGAAATCGTCAAAAAACTTCTCCCGCTCTGGGCAGAGCGGGAGGACGTGTAAGGCTTTTACTGACTAAAATCCACCCGTGTTCCTTCAGTTGCCTTTTCCAGGGCTACGGTAACTCTTTCAAACCCGCAACCTTGGCAGACATCGACCCTAGCGGACCCCTTCAGTTAGTGCTGACCTCTCTCTGAGGCGCGCGTGGTGGAACACAAGCGCTGTCGACCCGGGCCTGGTCCTTACCGGACGGCAAGCTACCCATTTCTCGCCATCCGCAAGCCCACGCCTACGGAGGCCAGGAATCGGCTATCAATTCTCGACGCCCAGGGCGTCTCCTGCGGTGACTAGGGGCGAGAGGGCGCATAGATTGCCCCTCCCTCACGCGTTCCGCCTCCTCCTTTGCGAGCGTTACTGCTTCGCAGAAGGAGGTAACGGCTTCCCATGCACTCTCACTCGGTTCCATGGCCTGGACCAGGGCCAGACGCGAGAGATCGCCGCCGCCGATCGCCTCCGCGAGGTGGTGCTCTGCCCAAGTCGGGCAGATCTCCACTGTATGCTCCACCGTGTCCTCCGGGCGATCGACACAATGGTAACACCCGGGCATTTCCTCCCGCCTTTTCCGGAACAGGAACCTCCCGAAGCAACCGTGTCCGGTGAGGACCTGCGTCAGGCGGAATGTGAGGACGCCGTGGCGCCTCTCCAACCACTCCTCAAAGAGGAGATTTATTGCCGCGATTGTGGCGTGCCCAGCACGGGGTTGCGACAATCGTACTCTCCATGTTGCCATGAGATCCCACCGGAGCTCTGTCCGCTGTGCCGTGATTTCTCACGGCAGCGGAGTTACGCCCCGGCGTTTTGCCTCCTCGCGCCACTCCCATGTGTATGCGAGGACTTATGCCTCCAGATCCCTGGGTAGGCAATCCGGCAAGGAGGGTCGCCGCCTCACTGGAGACCGTGCGGTATCCACGGACTAGCCGGATGGCCATGGCCCTCTGGGATACGTTCAACCGACGGGCTGGTCTCCGCCCCAAGGAACACGCCCACACCGGTGCCCTGTAAATGGCCATGGACCGCACGACCCCCGCATAGAACCTCCGGCAGGAGGCGCTTGGACCCCCTAGATTGGGCAGGCGCCGCTTGAAGGCCGCCCTGGCCCGCTCCCGTCTGTCTGGGAAATGTTCCACGAAGTACCATCGGCTGTCGATGTGAACCTCTCATACCGTTATTTGGGAACCCAATGGTAGCACATTCTGAGGACCATGAAAACACATGACCTCGGACTTGTGCAGGGCCACCTCGAGTCATAATTGCCGGATCCTCTTGACGATTGTCGCAACCCCGCGTGTCACTAGTTCGATCGCCACCTGGTGCGACCTCCCCTATGCCAGGACCAGCGTGTCTTCAGCGTAGCATACCACGCTGACGCCGCTAGGGAGGTCGGCGCGCAGCATCCAGTCGTACCCGATATCCCAAAGATACGGCCCCAGGACCGATCCCTATGGGACACCGCACGACATCTCTCGCCGGTTCCAATCTCCCAGATGACCGGGGTAGATGACGGCCATGTCCGTACTTTCTATTCCTGTTAGTACTTCTATGACTCCTGATGGCCAAAATATTAGGTTAGGGAAAAAGTCTTTTCGCATTATAGTATGTATGAACTTGTAATAAAATCTCTTTGGCTATACTATTTGTATCTGGCTGGTTTTGGTATCATTGAAAGTTTAAATTTTAAAGAACATAATTCCAAATTCAAATTAGGAAAATGTGTGATTTTCATTTGTTTTTCGTACCGTCAAGATGAGTGAATCTAATGAAGAGATTCGATACATTTTAAAATTTTACTACAAAAAAGGTAAAAATGCAACGCAAGCCGCGAAAAAAAATTGCGATGTTTATGAACCTAGTGTAGTGTCTGTGAGAGTAGCACAAATTTGGTTTAAGCGTTTTCAATCCGGAAATTTTGATGTCAAAGATGCACGTCGCTCTGGTCGCCCTATTACGGATAAAATGGATGCCATTTTTGAAAAAGTGGAGCAAGATCGGCATATCAGTAGTTACGACGTAGCTGAAGTACTGGAAATTGACCACAAAACAGTTTTGGCGCATTTGAAAAAAGCTGGGTACACAAAAAGCTCGACATTTGGGTACCTCACGAGCTCACTGAAAGAAACCTAATGAACCGTGTACTCATTTGTGATTCTTTATTACGACGTAATAAAAACGAACCATTTTTGAAGAAGCTGATAACTGGTGATGAAAAATGGATCACGTATGACAAGAACGTGCGAAAAATGTCGTGGTCAAAGGCCGGTCAGGCTTCACAGACTGGCGAAACCCGAGTTAACTCGCAACAAGGTGATGCTGTGTGTGTGGTGGGATTGGAAGGGCATTATTCATTATGAGCTGTTACCACCCGGCAGGACCATCGATTCTGAGCTCTACTGCGAACAACTGATGAGATTAAAGCAAGAAGTTGAGAGAATGCGGCCGGAATTAATCAACAGAAGGGGTGTGGTTTTTCATCATGATAACGCTAGACCTCACACATCTTTAGCCACTCAGCAAAAATTAAGAGAGTTTGGCTGGGAGGTGTTAATGCATCCGCCGTATAGTCCTGACCTTGCACCTTCAGATTTCCACCTATTTCGGTCTCTTCAGAATTCTTTAGGCAGTGTCAGGTTAACATCACGAGAGGACTGCCAAAACCACTTGTCGCGGTATTTTGACCAGAAGTCCCAAAATTTCTATAGCAATGGGATTATGTCCCTACCTACAAGATGGCAAAAAGTTATCGAACAAAATGGTACCTACATACTTTAGTTAAATGTAAATAAACTATATTAAAAAATGTTTTCAATTTTCTTAAAAAATGCGAAGAAACTTTTTCCCCAACCTAATAAGTATAAGGTGACGCGGGAGTAAGCGACGTGAAGTTGTAAATGTGAAAGGCTAAACATGAATGTATTCATGTAAACTCATTATTGTTAAAAAATAGTAACTAATGGCATTTTGGCAAACACATTTAGCCGAAATTCAACCATGTTTTGCTACCAAGCATGTTCTGCTAATTAATTGATGTCTGCTTATCGAGAGGTTATAATGACTCTGCTAATTGAGAGTTCTTTTTGACTCTGTTTATTGAGTTTAATTGAGAGTTTATTGAGTGTTAAGTGAGTTTAGTTGAGTTTTATTTTAGCTCTGCTAATGAGAGAGAGATTGTTTTATTATAACTGTTTATACTAAATACATATTTTTATAAGGTCATGATAGGGATTTAAGCTTTATGTACAGAATTAGGTAATCGAACCAGTTATTATAATATTCATGTGAATGGTAGCTTCTCCATTTAAGTCTCTAAATATTTAAATTTCTTTCATGGGCGCAACCAATAGTTTTGAGAATATATTAGATTGAGCTAGTAGTTATTTAGTTGTCACCGCTCGGACCTTCAAAAGCGATCTTGAGTTTCCTTTGTCATAGTCTCATGTTAGTATTTGCCTTAGGATACAATGTTGGAGCCAATACCTAATTTTTAAATAAGGGAAGGGTTTGTGATCGCCCATATTAAGGTGGTTGTGTACCTCTAGTTTAGTATTTCTAGAATAAACTTTGTAATGTGTCAGGAGGTATGTGTTTAATTAATTTCTTCCTTACAGCTTATACCTAATTAAGCACGGTTAAGTGTAGTCTCACATTGTGAACCGATAACATCTTAGGTTTACCTACAAATATCTGTAACTACCAAGTTCCGGGCTTACAATACCAACTGTTGAGAATGGAAAGTTGACTTAAATAGCCGTTCTTATATATTTCATGATTGACTGTTTAGCTCCATAAAGGTATATAATAATCATTGAAAAGGTTAAATCTCTAACCATCTGCTATATTCGTTCCCTATTCAACCCAGTCCAGCAATTTTTTTTGCGATATCTGAGTTTTGCTAGTATTGAGTATTGAGTTATGCTCGTGAACGGGTGCTGCTTGTGGTGACTGGTCGTCTTGCTTACCTTGGTTTTGTTATTGTTATTAGTAATTAACTCTTATTTTATATATTTTACTTCGATGGTCGTAGTTTATCATTTGTGACTTCGAGTTACTGCTACATATATGGCTACATGTAGGTGGGCACGCCCTTTATGCCTGGAGGCTTTTATTTAGTTATAAAGTTCTGTTAACATTTTAGTTTTGTATTTTTATTTCTGCTTGAGTATAGTTTTCGATTTTTTTTTCTTTTTTTGGTATATTGGCGTGTGCTAGCTGACTTATGGCAATGCATTTAATTTATCTCATGTTTTGTTCCGTAATACTTAAGTTCTTTTGCGCAGTGTTGTATAGGTTTTTTTTTTTCAACTGAATAGGCAGCTGTGCTGCTGGGGAGTTTGTTGCGCCACTTCTTCTCTCCAGCTAAAGCACTAGAAGGTGGTGAAGGGCGGGCGTTTTGGGGGACAGTCTTATGTAATTTTGACGTTCGAAAAGTGCTGATTCTCAGCCTAGTTTGAATAAATTACTTTTTGTTTGATTTGAAACCCCGATTAATCCGCTAGTTTTTTTTTCTATCCTTATAAGAAACAGGATCGATGGGCTACAAAAAAAGTTTTTGTGAAAATTGTCCATTTTCTTGCTGACAGTAGTTTTTTTTTCATTTGTGAAATCAAATCTAAACGTTTCAAAAATATAAGAACAGTGTCCTAAGACCGTTTTCTTGTAGCGACAACGGTTAAGGTACCTGCCCTTATTGCCCCGTCTCAAAAATCCACCCTGTCATTATTGACTACTTAGCGCCAGAAAGGTGTCAATCAATAAACTCAGCCTATCACAGTCCACTGGTGGATATAGGCCTCTCCCAGGCTGTGCCACAACACTCTGTCCTCCGCTTTCCGCATCCAGTCAGTCCCAACCACTTTCTTAAGGTCGTCGGTCCATCTAGCTGGGGGGCGTGCACACTACGCTTGCCGATACGCGGTTTCCACGCCAGGACTCGTCTGCTCCACCAGCCATCAGTCCTTCGACATACATGGCCAACCCACTGCCACTTCAGTATGCTCTCTCTGTAAGCTATGTCTGTAACTCCAGCTCTTTTCCAGATAATTCCATTCCTGATTTTATCCTTCAAAGATACACCAAGCATAGCCCGGACCATAGCGCGCTGACCGACCTTGAATTTGTGGACCAGCCTGACTGTCAGTGTCCATGTTTCGGCACCGTATGTCATAACGCGCTGGTCGCGCTGGTTGAAGACCTTAGTCTTCAAACATTACGGGATAGGCGACGAGAAGACTTGACGAAGTTTCCCAAACGCTGCCCAACCTAACTGGATCCTTCTGTCGGCTTCTTTCTTAAATTGATGTCTACAGAGCTAGATTACTTGCCCATAAAGATGTAGCGTGATGATAATCATTTAACTGGTTAAATCTGTAAATCTTTTGGCTCGTCTTTTACAATTTGCGGTAAACTGTAGAAGAGTAAGAACATATAACAATATTGCTCATCCCCCATAGCAAATAGCGTTATATAGACTGAACAGACTTGTAGGGAATATTTATGTGAACAAAATCTATCCGGTAGTATTTGCGTGACGTGAACATACATTCAGACAAACAGACAAAAATTCTAAAAACTATAGTTTTTGGCACTAGAATTGTTCCCAGACTTCATAATTACTTTTTTTTCAAAAATATTCAATATATAGTTTTGACTTCGCTACAATTTTATTACATGTATACGTAAAATAGATTATAGTTTGCCCTAGGGGTATGTTGTAGAGATAATGTAAGAAAAAAAATACCAAACTTATTTGTTAATCTTTTCTAATTTCTAGGTATAAAGTCGGTCAGAAAATAAAATATTGTTATAAACATCTGAAATTATTTCTTCTAAAATCCTACTCAGGACCCTTTTTTTACAATATTGATTATAAATATCGATGCATTATTTACCACTCCAGCCCCAAAAATCTATTTTTCCAGCACTAGTGAAGTCGTTCCTGAGCTGGTACCCGTGGGTGCCTCTGAGCCGGCTCTCCTACGGCCTGTATTTAACGCATACCATATTCATGATACGGGGCGTCTTCATCACCAGAAACCCGCAGCAGAATGATTACTTTGAAATCGTAAGTCTCACTTTGACGGATAATAAATTTGCCGATCTAAACCTGTTTTGCGATAGTTTTCGCTTTTAATACATTGCCTGATAAAAAAAACCTGTAGGTATCTAACCTATCTACAAACTAGTAGTTTTGTGAACAGTGGACCTCGCGAGCACAAACTTTTTTGCAATAATTAATACAGGTAGGTACCTCAAAAAGTTGTTTCAAATGGGATATTTACCATTTTTTGTTTTAATAACATGGTAAATTTAGGGTAGTCAAAGCAGTCAGAAAACTAACTGAAGCTACCGCGCTTAGCCAAAAATTTCATGGCAAGTGACAAGACAATTAATTAAACAGAAATAAACTAACCCACAATTAAAACACCAAGAAACACAACCTATCCTCTAAACACGAGAATTTACTTTTGAAGCTACTTTACACCTAACAAAACTCAGTCACGCAAAATGTTCGACAGGACCTAACCATTTGGCGAGCG
Organism: Dicycla oo; assembly: GCA_948252095.1. Classification (NCBI taxonomy): domain Eukaryota; kingdom Metazoa; phylum Arthropoda; class Insecta; order Lepidoptera; family Noctuidae; genus Dicycla; species Dicycla oo. Next base: position 15,039 of record CAOCOZ010000030.1, on the reverse strand, counting down.
ACAAGGACAGCGCACAGTAGCAGTGCACAGTAGCGCCATCTAGAGACGTTATTGTAAAACTAACATTAATCATTTTCATCATTCTCATGCCCTTGTCCCAATTTATTTGGGGTCGGCGCAACATGTCTTTTTCTTCCATACTTCTCTATTAGTCGTCATCTCGGTAGTCACTCCCTTTCTGGCCATATCATCTTTCACACAGTCCACCCATCGTTTCTTTGGTCTTCCCTTACTCGTATAGCCCTCCACGTTCATACTCAACACTTTCCTGACGACATTTTCCTCATTCCTCCGCATCACATGCCCATACCATGACAACCGATTTCCACACAACTTTTCAGTCACCGGTGTCACTTTCAGACTTCCTCTTACATACTCATTTCTTATTCTATCCATTCGCGTAATACCACACATCCCACTTAGCATTCTCATCTCGGCTGCATGCAATTGCCTTTCATTCATTCTTTTTATGGCCCAACATTCTGATCCATACAAGACAGCAGGTCTAACCATTGTTTTATAAATTTTCCCCTTGAGTTTAAGGGGAATGCGGGAGTCGCAGATTGTTCCCGTGACCTGCCGCCATTTCATCCATCCAGTGTTAATTCTGTGCTTAACAGACCGGTCTACTTCGCCATCGCTTTGCACAAGTGAACCAAGATACCGAAAGTCGGAGCAGACCGGGAGAAGCGCGCCATCAAGCTCTATGGCTCCAGCACTGGAGAGACCGCCGAAATCGCAGAACATATACTCGGTCTTGGTTCTGCTGATTTTCAAGCCGACATTCTCCAGTTTCCGTTGCCATTTCTTCAATCTGCTCTGGATCTCAGGTCCATCTTCACCGACAAGAACGATGTCGTCGGCAAATAGCATGCACCAGGGTGCCTCTTCCTGTATGTCCGCTGTCAGAGCGTCCATAATCAACAGGAAGATGTAAGGACTTAAAGCTGACCCCTGGTGCAAGCCTACCGCCACACTGAACTCGTCGGTGTTGCCAGCAGCCGACCGGACGTAGGTACAAGATTGACTGTACATAGCACGAATTAACTCTACATACTTCCCGGGCAAACCTTTCTCTTTCAAGGCCCACCACAAGACATCCCGAGGTACCCTATCGTATGCTTTTTCCAGATCAATGAACACCATGTGCAAGTTATTGTGTGCACGTCTGTACTTCGCGCATAATTGGCGGAGTGCAAAAGTGGCGTCCACTGTTCCTCGACCTGGCATAAACCCAAACTGGTTTGGGGTAATCTCACTCTCCTCTCGCAATCTTTTCTCTATTATTTTCTCCCATACCTTCATACTATGGGACATAAGCTTTATCCCTCGATAGTTGTTGCAGTCCTGCACGTCACCTTTATTCTTGAAGATGGGCACTAGCGAACTATTGCACCATTCTTGTGGGATCGCTTCTTCATGCAACAACTTATTGAAGAATAAAGTCAGCCACATACATCCATCTTCTTTTAAACACTTCCATACTTCTACTGGTATGTCATCTGGGCCCATGACCTTTCCATTTTTCATACTTTGAACTGCCTTCCTTACTTCATCCATGCTAATTTCCCTCACCAAATCCATATTTGTTTGTACCTCTTTGAGCACACCATTCCATTTATTCTCTTCGTTCATTAGCTTTTCAAAATAAAACTTCCATCGTTCTTTTATCTCGTCATCTTGGGACAGAACCTTACTGGCTTCATCTTTCATACACTTAATATGAGTTATATCTCTAACTCTCTTATTATATCTCTATATATATCTCTCTTATTATATCTTATCTATCCCTCCTCTAAGTCTATCCCTCTTATATCTAAAACTAACATTAATATTGGTTTTAAAACCTCGCTTTAGAGACTTATGTTAATTATTTTAAGGATTCTCTAGTTTTGTGATGAAAAGATGGTCCCAGGTGTCAATCAATCAATTCTAATCTAGTAGTTGAAAGCGTCGATTCTACTGGTGGATATCTAAAATTGAGAAATTTACTGTATTTAGAGGAGCTATTCTGCTCATCACGCCGAAGATCAAAGAAAAAAAAATAAGTTAGATTAAAATTGCTTATTAGTCTTGTAGGCTAGATTGTAATTAATATTAAGAACCTGGTTCTTTTTAATAAAGGATAAAAAAAAAACCGCTGAAGATCCTCGGTAGATCTTCACCAAATTTTTATGAAACCCACTTAAACTTATCCAGTAGCCCCCTTATTGGAAGAAACCCCTCCAATCAAAAATCCCCGACAGCAAATAAATTCACAGATCTCGAGCCGTACATGACCTTCGGGTACATTGAAAATCCGTAAGGTAAAATTTACGCCATGCAATTTCGAACTTTAATGAAATATTTTTTTGTTTATCACAACAACAACAAAGCGATATAAAATAGATATGAACATAAAAATAATAATTTTTTTCTCAAAGATAAAGTTCTAATTAGTAATTTGAAGTATTTTCAAAGTATCGCAAAAACATTTCATGAAAAAAAAAAATTACATTAAAATCAATAGAAAATAAAATTAGAATACGTATAATATTTACAAATAAATTACATTAAAAAACATCAAACATTCATTTAAATACATTTCACGATCAAACTCGTAAACATTCCCATATCAACTCGGCAACGCGACGCGCATCTAAGGAGCCGCTCCCCGAAATTACGCTACACAAAGGGCACCCTCTTGCCTAGACTATTAGTGATACAGAGATCCAGTTTTTTTTTTCAAATGTAGTTTAACTCAATACTCCGATGCCTTTTTTAATGTTTTCGATGTCTCATTTAGTTTTTGAGATATAGTGGATTTTAAGACAAAATACTCTAAAAAATTGATCTAATTTATACATTTATGCGCTTTTCAAGAAAAGTTTTTGACTATTTCAATTTTTGTAAAAGATATTGTAGCCTTTGTTGATACGCGTCTTCTGAGACCTCAACCATTCATGTAGCCCTAAAACTCACAACACCAAGACGATGTCACACTCTGAGCGAAAATGGGGGCTATACTGAAGCGATCCAAAAAACATTTTCAATATTAAAAATACATAATGTCGTAAAACCTGTAGGTACACAAAGTTTCGCCCAGATAGGTTGTAAAATACGACCTGTAGAGGAGTAACAACAAACTGAAATAGGAAATTAAATACCAGTTGAAGCAGAGACGCTTTGCTCGCCCGATCAATTACTGAGTTTTTAATTATTCCATCCATTAATCTGACTCTATAACCTAGCTTTCAAAATAAAGTAGGTGGCCCATAATACGAAGTCAAAACATAAACAGATGCTAAAAAACTTATTTTCCAGTTGAGCTCAGCAGCGGGTGTAATATTCTGGGGCTGTGTGGCCGCTCTTCTACTTTGGCTATTAGCAGAGGCGCCTGCTAACAAGCTACTTGTCCTGTGCTTGAAAAGGAGGTATTTAAAAAAAATCTATGGATATAACATATTTTAAATCAAATCTAAAATTGTATCGTGGTCGATAAAATATTTTTGTATATTTTTTTTTATTCAATGCTTATCTATTTCCCAGGATCACGAAGATAATGAATCAAGAGGCGAACCCGGTGACGGAGAGCCCTAACACAAGTATGAGCACTGTGCCAACGAGCAGTGGACATCTGAACGATAACTTACCAGACACGATATATTTCTCATCGAAAATATGAAAACAGTTCTACAATGTTCTCATTTGTATCAAGTGTTAGGATACCTTACGATGTTCTATTTAAAAACTGAAGCTTAATTCATATACAGTTTATTAAACATTATTCCGAATAAAGAGAAAATAATTTGCGCAAAACATACGAAATGTATTATTATGTATCATAATTACGTTACATTTAAGTGCAATAAGTAGGTGTGGAAACGGTGCTTAAACATGTAAAAACTTAAAAAAAAATTAAACATAATTGCTGGTCAAGGAAATCATAAATTAATATAATAAGGTCATGTTGTGTTAATGAATTGCTTTGACCTCATTACGTGTTTTTAGTTTTTGCTTTTTAAGTGTTTATATTGACATCGTTGTAAATAAAATCATCTATAATATATTTTCTAAAATGTTGCTTTGTTCTAAGAAAAGCTGCAATCATGCCACTTGCTTAATTACTAGGTGGGCACTAAACTATGTGTAATTAATTAGAAAACTACTAAATAATACGTCAAGATTACTTTACAAACGATTTAGTAGGTAAGTGGATACTGCACTATCTAGCTAGTTACATGAATGCAGCCCTTACGTAGCGTCTACGCCGTAGGCCCTACGCCGTAGTCTACAGCGTAGGCCTGCTACGCGCTATGATTTTAACAATTTTATTTACCCAGTAGTAAGTTTGCTTGCAGTATTAGTATGCGTAGAAGTCAGTAGTCAATGTACGCTATACCCTAGCCAAAGAGACAATAATTGCGCGCCATGTGCATGTACTCGGCCTATCGGGCTCTATTTTATAAAGAGGGAAATAATTATTTCCTCGAGGTATGTGTTTAATGCCATCTATATGTGAATTGCGTTACTGCTACGTGGAGCTGTTTTCTATTTGAATCCGCTTCTGGCCGTGAAAATAGTGTCTAATCGGAGCTGTAGATGGCGCTAACAGCTCTGAATGTCATAATATACCGTATTCAGTTTTATTCACAAAAACAATGTTTTTGATCCTTCCAGTCTTCCGCTTTTATTAGTTAATGTTTTTGTTGGTAAATTACTTGAGTGTTACAATATGTTAGGATATTATATAGTTTGTTGTCTAAAGCTTTGGTTTCCTCGGAAGGTAGTTCCGTCATATTACAACGTCCGTCATAAGTATATGTCTTATTAACCAGTGTTTGTCATTAGGTCACGCCCCCAAAGATTTAAATCTCGATTTGCCCTCACCGTACTTATTTATGCCAAAAAGTGTCCATGCTGATAACAGTGAGTTTACACATTATTAAATAGCGTTTCCATTACAATGAAGTCAATTCACTTCGTTTTTGTGTGTCAGGGGAGACAAAACAAAACAGAAACGCGACAATTTTTTGACGCGGTAAGGCGAATCTAACGATTTAAATCTTTGCCGCTGTCATCATTTTCATGACAGCCGTCACTGCGCTCTTCTAGGAACCCGCAGCTTTAGAAATAATTGAACAATTCACATATCAAGTCGTAGCAACAAGATAACAAGACTTTTGTAAACATAACATCACTCCTTGTTTCCCCGAAGGGTTGGGCAGAGATGTATGTACCTATAGTACACCGGTCCACATTATGTTTAAGTCCCATGTAAGTCAATTACCATCAATCGGCCACACATCCGGCCTGCTCCTGAGAATTTACAAACAAAAAAAACCCAATAACATTTTGCCCGCCCTGGGATCGAACCCAGGACCTCATGCTCAGCGGTAGTGCTTGCGACCACTAGACCAACGAGGCAGTACGTAGTTTGTGTTAAATAACCACTTTCCACTAGTGTTGTAGAAATTGGTCAAGAACTAACCAATCGCCTTTGATCATGCAAATTGCAATGTCCTTTGACTATGCAAATTACAATGCAATCTTGTATAACTACGCAGACGCGTCTCAGCTTCAGTCCATTAACTAACTGACAGTCAACAATGAAGTACATTTACTTGATACTCCTCGGTATTATAGCAATTAATAAAATCAAATGTCATGTGACTGATCGAGCAAAAAATGCAGGAATAAGTGAAACATTGACTACGCAGTTGCCTGCAGAAAATTATACTCGAAATGTAATGTCTCAAGAAACAAGTGAGAAACAGTACGAGTCTCCAAAAAAAGTTAAGGATAGTGAACGTAGTGTGTACCTGGATGGCGTGTTGCTTGCTATGAAGAATCAGAACTGGACTGCTGACGAGGAGCCGTGCTTGAATCATATCTACCGCCTGCTTTATAGTTTGCAGAATTTCACTCTTTGGGCTGTTTGGGGTAAGTTGTGTTTAGTAGCTAGCTTAATTTTATGTCATTTATATGTAAATTTATCAATTATTTCCTTTTTTATTAATAATTAAGTTAAAAATGTAAAATCCTAACATAACTAAAACTATTAAAAAACAAAAATATGGCATGCTAGCTGAGGTAAAAGCCAGCCCTTGGGTCACGGGAAGTGTCAACCAGCCCATCCAAACTATGAGCACTCGGGCCCCACGGCCCTAGAGTTTCAACCCCAAACGGCTCGAAAATATAGTTACCGATAAGGTACTATTATACTTCCACCGCTTGAGGAATTCCACAACCGCAGCAGCAGTAACTATAGGTCTAACCACCTTCCATGTAAATAGAGACATTCCGTCCGGTCTCTTGCCATCGTCGCGTGCCAAGCCAGGTTCTAATACAGGTGGAACGCCGACGGTGACAACGGCTCGTCGGATGATGTCATTAATGTTCGCAAGCCGCGCTAAGCGACCCACACTTCGGCTCCAAGACGGGCCGTGGTATCCGAGACTGTTGACAACTTCGCCACAGCGACAGCGATGAGGAGAACAACAGGGATCTCCTAGTCGCAGGGAAGCGGCGAGGCGGAAAGTAGTGTCATCGAACAAAGTGCCTATGTACGATGATGGTAGTGCATGGAGCCACCGACCGTATACTAGAATTTTTGCGGTCGAAAATGAAGTATTTTGATAATTTTGTCCAATTTGTCGAGAAAGTAAGTGTGCGAAGCGCAAAGGATGTATTTTAATTTAGGACTGAAACAGCTAGCTTACTTTTTTTAAACTGACACTGGAATGTAGACAAATTATTAAATAACAAATATGTAAAAACAACAAAACTACTGTGATATTTACTGGCAGGCTCGTAACAAAAATACTTAAACTTCTAGAGAGTATGTTTATCAATTTCAGTAAAAGATAAATCGGTGTGAACGTATTTCTGGAATTATTTGCGCACAAACGAACAGACAGAGTTGCGTTTTATAATATGCAGAAAATCGATCATACTAAAGTAATTAGAACTGACTTAATGGTACATCGTTTCAAACACTTCCTTAACCACACAGAATGGGATGCGCAAGCGTCAGAGCCACAAGGCCTTCTATTCGGGAACCGGTACCAGCTGGGAAACTTCGACCAGTGCATGAACGCGCCCTGGGCTAAGAAGCACCCGGACCTGAAGACCAAGTACTGTCTAGCTGATATCGTTCTAGAAAGAACCGATAAGAATGTGAGACGAAGGGTTGAGAAGCCGAACTATCCTTATCAATCTGCGTTGGATTTTATTGAGGTAAGATTTCTACCTAATATCTTTCTTTCTTAAAAAAAAATCCATGCAACGATTTCACCCGTATCGTAGATGCGTTTACAGATACAAGTCTTAATCACCCCATTCGAAACAACTCTACATACCTGTGTGAGTGAGCCTTACAAATATATGTTTCTCGCGGGAATTAAAATATCGACCTCATCACTTTTGAGGTCCTTGTTTACGGATATATTTACCTAACACATCTATTGAACACATGGACTTATGAGAGTTCGATACAGTTAATTAACAATTACAGACTGTGCCAAAGATGCTTTGAGTTTAGTTGGGGATATTACTTCATGCAGGTGCATGCACTTTTGGCAAAAACTCGCATGAACGTATAGTGTTATTAATAAACTACTAAAAGGATATTACTGCACTTCTTGAGTCTCCTATATTATGTCAGTAATCACGCAGTACAAGATGACGACCTACCAAAACACAATTTTCTCCACTGAAAATATAATATCGTATGTTCCACGTTTAATTGAAATGAGTGAGTGTCTTTTATAATGCGCACAGCAAAAGAGTGAAACTCACTACCTGCGTCTGTGTTTCCGAGCGCATACAACCCTTATCTCTTCAAAGTAAGAGTGAACAGGCTTCTTCTAGGTAAGCTCACTCCATCGTCGACTCTGTCTTTGTCACCTCGTACCTAGACTAGAGTCAAGAGTAAACCCATCTTAAATAACAAAAAAAAGTGAACAATATTGCAGCCGGCTAAGAAATCACGAAATGGGGAATGTGAATATTAATAAATACAAAAACAAGAACAAAAAAACATAGTATAGTAGTTACATAATGATTATGATTCACTTGTAAAAGATTTTGTGTAGCACTTTGCTATGAAAACGCTACGAAACCGTAGCACAAAATTAAATGCTATAGAGACTTAAGGGCAGGCTAGACTGGGAACGAAGCGAAACGAAAATGGAAGTATGAAAAGACGCAGAGAACTTGATGCCAATAGTTAGATTAATCGTCACAAGGACCGTACACACTACTAAAACCGAATGGGTACTAAAAAACTGCTACACAAATGAATGCGCGCCATCAAAGCTATTCACATGAACAATTGCCACACAGGCTATAGTGCCACACAAGCTTCTTCAGGTGCCACACTAGCATACAGGTGCCACACAGGCTTACAGGTGCCAAACAGGCTTACATGTACCACACAGGCTTACAGGTGCCACACATGCTTACATGTGCCACACAGGCTTACAGGTGCCACACAGGCTTACAGGTGCCACACAGGCTTACAGGTGCCACACAGCCTACTATTAGTATTACCAATCCAAGTATTAGTATTACTACTCGTATTAGTATCTACCAATCACAACTCATCTTAAAGTTTTGACTCTTACAATTGTTTAGGAACGTAGAAATCGCAATGTAAAATCATGAGAAATAGTATTATTAGTATTATATTAGTTATTACTTAATCATTTACTGTATTGCTAAGATAATAAGCATTATTTTGGTTATCAATAGCCATTAATCTTGTCTATTGTTTGATGACTCTAGAATCGTTGTTTGTGAAACAGCCTTTAAGTCACAATAAAAATAATAATAATATAGAATACATCTGTCTATGAAATATCATTTATAAAATGCAAATAACATATTTTTGAAATTACAACATTTCTGTTCGCAAAACTCAACATTTCTGTTTACGTTTAATAAAATAAATTATTGAAATGGACCATTTCCGAACGTCAATGTCATCTTTAATTCTGATCTGACAGCTGACGTTCTTATTATGATCTAGATGTTGTTCATCAATACAATAATCAATTAGTCCTATAAATATGAACAATCTAACAAGCGCAAATCACACAACCCTCTATTGCCATACGTGGTGTCACTCACCTTAACAAAAACCAGCAATGTCAAACAAACCATAGTGGTATCAACATAAAGTCTGTGTTATATTTACTGGGGGGATTTCACTGTATGATAAACAGACCGTATTCGCTCGTAATATATTTCATTTTTATTTAGGGCCGTAATTTTGTCTTTATGTTAATAACTAGCTTCTGCCCGCGACTTCGTCTGCGTGAAATTTCCTGTTCCCGCGACCCACCGCGTCGCATCGCATCGTCTGTCCGCGCTATTACTTCGTTTTTTCTTAGCGTTCTTTCTGACTTTCTTTTTCTTTTTGCTCGGCTCCTAAAGGTCCAAGCGTGATGTTAAATAGCCTAAAGCCTTCCTTAAACTTTGGGCTATCAAATGCAGAAAGAATTTTTCAAATCCGAATCTTTAGTTTTATTCTATTAGTATAGATACATACAGTAGGTATAGTCTGTGTTTAACCTGTGGTTATTTCTTATTTACTTCACCTCATTCGTTCCTTGCGCGTTCATTCAAATATAATTGCCACATCACTAAAGTACAGAGTTTAATAGTAGTAATATTAGCTCTCACTAGGTACGGGTATTGTACCTTAATGGAATTGATTAAAGTCAACAAGAATATTTGGTTTGAGATGTTTCTTGGACATTTTTTAATAGTTTTTAATGTTAAAAAACATGTCTGTCAAGGATAGAAGATTCATTTGCATAATTAAATAGGTACGTAGTTTTTTGTCATTATAACCGCCTTAAAAAAGAAAACCGACCAAGTGCGTGTCAGATCACGCACAATGAAGGGTTCCGTAGTTGGGATGAATTTATCTCAGGAACAAACTTAACATTGTAGTTGAAAAACATGTTCTCCCATACATTCCGTATGGGAGAACTACAAATGTCCGTAGTTAAACGAAAAGGATACATTACAATTACATAAAGGTTTAACATACACGTTTTGGAGATCACCTTATAGGCAAGAAAACGCTTGTGTTAGGTGACTCCGCTAAACACACAAATCGTACAAGTTTACTTAACTTATAGTAAGCACATATATAATTATTATATGTTTTTTTTTATGCATGTGTGTTCGGGCATAACTCCGTCATATAATATATAGACGCATTTGCAAAATTCTTTTTTTTTTTTTAATGGGTATCCACTTGAGGTGGTCTCATTGTCACCAAGTCAGAATCTGATATGAGGATTCCATGGAAATCGAGGGCAACCCTCAAATTTCTCAAATTTTATAGGCTCACCTATAGCAATTTGGATATTTTTTATAGTAACTCGTGCATTTACTCTTGGAAAGCACCATTTGGTGAAGTAGAACTGATAATGAAGACCACAGATGGCCATCGGAACTACTCAATAATAAGTATTTCACGAGTTGCGAATCGATTAAGTACCTACTTTAATAGGGGCTAATGGTGACTTCATCATCAGCTCCAGTTCTCGTGATTCTTACTAGGAGAACAATCAACGTACCTACATCGGGAAAAGCAATATTTTGCAAAAGGTGACGAGCAGTTGACATTAGGCTATTGTAACATAGATTAATTATAACTGACCCTCTAAAGAGTGACAAAAAAACTATTTTACAAAAAAAAAAAAAAAACACCGACTTCCAAAAACAACACCACAAACTGAAAAATAACTTTTATTTCAGAAGTCGGTGGCAATAACTAAAATGCAGATCCAAAGACGCGGTCTTCTGAAATTAACATTATTTTTCACTTTGTAGTGTTGTTTTTGGAAGTCGGTGTTTTTTTTTTATAAATAAGTTTTTTCGGTTTATAGCTTGATAGCCATCCGTTCGAGCTTCTGCTAACATTAGCGACGCACTGCAATAGGGAGGCAACTGCATCAGCATCCCAAAGATGTTGTTATATTGAACGCGCGGGGCACTGACAGCCCGACGGGCATGATTTACCCATAGATTGCTCGCATAAAACGATTGACAGTATGCCTTAAACAAAGTGATTTTAACTGGAGCAGAGCAGCGAGCCAATCTACGGGCATTCATGGTCCCCCGGACTGACAATGGCCTGCGCTCCCGCTCTAGATCCGCGTCATCCAACAGTCATCGTCACAATGTGCCCCAAATATCTAAAACTGGTCACTCTTTGCAGTTCCTCACCGTACAATTTAATCAGAGGAAAACAAACTGGCACGGATACACTAAATCTATTCTTGAAAAGCAGAACTTTGCTTTTAGCTATATTATAGGTCGGTCCATGTTCCACCGCATATGTCTCACATATTGCTAACATCTTACGAATAGCACCGACCGATGGCCCCAGCAGCACTTTATCATCCGCGTAGTTATTATTATTGACGCATACACTATCGATATGATAACCGGTATGAGTGCTGCCGAGCTCACCGATAAGGTCATTCGAGTATAAGATCCTGCTTTATTTTGAGAGTCTAGTTTACGTAATGAGGTCTAATTTGCATTTTAAACGAGATTCATCAAAAGTAGAAGAACCGGATTGGTCACGCGTCTTATTTTTGAAGGCCCACCACTGATTTCCCCTTTACTTAGCTGTTTTTTTTTTTTTGGTATTTTTGGCTATTTGGATACTTGGGTCTCTCAGTGGCAAGTACCTTGTATGACGTGGGTCAATTAGGTCGGGTAATATGTGATCCATAAAATTCAATCATCTTGCCAATATTTTTTTTTTTCCAAAAACCGTCATCGCGACATATTTTTCTCTTAATTTTCAAAGAAATTCGTCATTAGGTAAGAACATCTGTTTATTTTGATAAATACTGTAATCCCGAATTCAGAATCTTCGCTTATTATTATGTTTTGGACTTTGAAACTTATTATCGACGAGACAATTCCAATATAACATTTAACGTCTCACGTAAAAAAGCTTTTTATTTTTCATTTTTAGGGTTCCGTACCAAAATGGTAAAAAAAAACCCTTATGGTGCGATTCAGTCTGTCTCTGTATCTCAAGAACCACTAATGCTATCAACTTGAATTTGGAATAGTGTTAGATGACGTTTGCCCAACTATTTTGCAAATGAGAAAGAAATAAATTATATATACTCGTATATTGCAACAGGGAATGAAAAAGCTAAAATCTTATCTCTAAAATAAAGTAAATAGCTAAAATCTTGAGATTATGAAATTCAGTCTCGAGGAATATTTCCCAAATGTACACTTTATAAAAACAAAAAATTCACAGATCACTTGCTCTACACGACCTTTTCATTTTCACGACCGGCAGGCTTTTCATTTTGTACGATGTCTAAGGTAAAAATGACGCCATGAAATTTGGAACTTTAATGATTAGTATTCTTAAAACAATTTTGAAAGAAAATCATTTTTTGTTTAACTCTTTCAGGGTCAATGGTTAGCTACGCTAACCACATATTTCGGATTTTATTTCTGTAAGTTCATGTCATCTAGCGATTATTTCTTGAACTATCATAGAAATACACCTTACGCTTGATTTAGTTTAGGCAGTTAGTGGCGCCGATATTCGTTTGTGTTTGTATTGTTCGTATGAAAAAAATTCGTTGACAGTGTTTTTGTAACGTGCTCGGAAAAAAAAAATAAAAAATAAGGTGAGTCTATTATTTTTATGACTATGATTGTTTTATCAGACGTATTTAGATATCTTTAGTAGGTATTTGATAAACAATGTATGTAATTTTGCGTTTCTAATGTAATATGACACTCATAATTAGGTGGTTAGAGTAGCTAACCAGCGCGCAGATAGAATGTTTTATTTGTTCTTATAGATGTGACGGTGGTTTTTTGTATATCTTACAGAATGTTTCGTGTGTTAGCTGACGGGGATATTGAAAACTGTCTGGAGGAGATACCCTCCGATGACGACAGTTGCTGTAGTGCGGAATCGGACCAGGAAACTCATGATGCACAACCACCTACCATGCTATTGGGTGATGTCGTAGGGGAACGTCTGCAAAGTTACAGTTTTGATGAAGAAGATAGTGAACCCTTGTCGAGTTTGCGCTCTACGCTGCCTCCGGAGGAGGTTGCCACTCCTGTAGCGGAAGAGAGTACCTCCAGTAGTCTTCAAACAAGAGCGCCAAAGTGGAAGAAGAACTACTCGCTTTCCCCACCAGGTGAGTTTACTGCGGATGTGGGTGTACCAGCACAAATACTGGAGTTGGAAAGTATTACGCCTCTCGCACTATTTCGCATGTTTTGGTCAGACGATTTGCAAGAAATTCTTTTACCCAAACTAAAAGAAGACAAGGACTTACAGAGAGGGCAGCACAACTATCGGATCAGTGACACTAATGTTAGTATCTTGAAGTGGAGAGACAAAAGATCAGTTTTCATACTGTCCAACTATCATGATCCTAAAAACGTCGGGAAGGTGACACGCAGAGAACGTAATGGGGAGACTGTGGAAATATCTTGTCCAGAAGCTGTAATAGACTACAACTCGCACATGAATTTTGTTGATAAGTTCGACCAACTCAAAAGCTGCTATGATATTGACCGAAAGTCACACAAATGGATTTTTTTCCATTTTCTGGACTGTTCTGTTGTCAATTCTTTTCTAGTATACAAAGAATTGCAATCCACTTCACGACCAGAGCTAGAAACTCTGACATTGAAGGATTTTCGTCGTTCTGTCTACCAAGGTCTCTTGGCTCCAGCGTATGTCAATCAGCGCAGGCATCATTCGGTGGACAGTCCACGCAGTTCAGGAGCGCCTTCTCCAGGTCCGGCCGTAATAAAACGGCATAAACCAACGGTGGCCGACGAGATCCGCCTTGAAAGCAATCGCCATCAGCCGGAGCGAAGCACATCAAGGAGATGCGCCAAGTGCAGTACCAGTAATACGCCCGTACGTACCGTTTGGAAATGCAAAACCTGCAATGTTCCACTACGTTTGCGTAAAGGGAAGTTCTGCTTCGAAGATTTTCATAAGAAGTAAAATAAGTCCTGTGTTTTCATGTTTTTTTTAGCCTGTATTCATGATAACAAAAATTACTAATTTTCATAGTGTTGTTTTGTTCTACAGCGGCGGTGGTTACCGTAGCTAACCATGTGATTCCTCAAAAGCCTTAACTCTGATATTTTTTTCAACCATGTTTTCAGTCTTCTTTAGCCTAAATACTTATAACTATAAAAAACAAAAAAACACGTATATTGTAACTTATATGAAAGTGCCCCTGAAAGAGTTAAGACTGTGACCCGAAGTTGTTTTGTTTGAGGCATTAAACACAACTCGGAGTTTTGTAGTAGTGGAGTCCAATTTCATGACAGCGTGGTGTGGTAGATAGCGATTCGGTTCCAGTGGAATTAAACTTTGTTTCATGTGATTGAGACGTATGTAGTCAGTCATGAATGCCTTGTAACTTTTAGCAATAGACTGGTCTCTGGCTAGTCGTTTCTTCAATTGTCGGAATTGTGCTAATGCTAATGTGATTTTGAAGAACCTAACTGTCTCTCGAATCCCTGTTTCATGGGTATTCTTACCTCATATCTGACTTCCTGATAGTTGTAGTTGCGTATAATGTTTCGCAATATTGTTCGTCTGACATCAGCGTTGTAGACTGTTCAGTTATTTCTTCTATTTCTTCCCAGAAACTCGAAATGTCTTCTAGGTTGTTAAGCACTGCATGGCATTGAAATGTTGTGGTGTTGCCCAATATAACCATTCTACCTTAGTCTGTTGAGCTATTGGTGCATGTATAGGTCCTCAAAGAATCCCATCCATGATTATTTGAGAGTAAACTCCAGTGTCCAGTAAAATGTCAACTGGCCTGGAAATGTTGTAATTAGGATCCGCAAGGCTGATGTTTTCTAAATGTTGCCACTGTTAACGCTCAAACGTGTAATTGGGTAAATTGTTCAGCATTTTTGTCATGACAAGCGCCTCAATAGTGAAGTTGTAGTTTTGGTATATGGACTCGCAAGTAAGTACTACGGTTCCACGGCATTTTTTGTTCGAGA
>CAOCOZ010000029.1:0-42500 GCA_948252095.1 Dicycla oo | reverse complement strand
CTTAATCAATAAATAAAATCATAAGCGTTTAATTAGCAAGTCGGAATCGTCATACCTCTGTTTATCAGAAGTAAACTCAGTGATGGAGTAGTAACATCTATCTACAAGGAATTTAAACAAAGACCTCTTAAAAGATCCCAGACACTCTATATTTCTAATAGCTGCTGGTATACTGTTATATATTTTTGGAGCCATACCTAACACACTTTTGCCGAAAAATGCTGTTTTATGAGAGGTAACATGAATGGTATTCTGATAACGGCGAGAGCGCAGTTTTTCAAATAAATGCAGGTTACAGCGAACAAACACTCCCATTTCAAATATGTACATAGACGGTAGAGTGAGCAAACTAAGTTCCTTAAACAATGGTTTACAACTATCAATCGATTGTAATTTGGTAAACGATCGCAAGCATTTCTTCTGAGCTTTAAAAGCAACGTCTCTGTCAGTGGAGTTGCCCCAGAAAATGATAGCGTACCTAATGCTAGAAGCCACATAAGCATTATAAGCTATTTGTACTGTTACGCGGTTTACCGTTTTTGATAGTTTGTAGAGAGCATACGCAAATTGGCTAAGCTTCTTTGACAAAGCGTCGATATGATGTTTCCAAGTCAGATGACTATCTATGTGAAGGCCCAGAAATTTTGTTATGTCAGTTTCCGAGATTGATACGTTACCATATTTGATATTAAGTTCCGGTTTATTTGTTCTTTGGTTAAATGTCATTATCTTAGTTTTGTTAAGATTTATGTGTAGATTATTATTAACTAACCAATTTATTATACTTTTAAGATCGTCATTTATGTCATTTTCAAGAATATTGATGTCATTACTAGAGAATAAAATAGTGCTGTCATCAGCAAATAAGACCATCTGATGTTTACTGACTTTAGGCATATCATTTATGTAAATGTTAAATAATGGAGGGCCAAGAATGCTACCTTGGGGAACACCGTAAGTAGTTTTTCTAGGACGTGACATGTATGTTCTTTCAAGTTTAGAGCTCGCACATAGCCTATCAAGCGTCGTGATTTGAGTGCGATTAGAGAGATAAGATTGTAATAGGTTTAATGCAGTTCCTCTAATCCCATAACGCTCTAATTTGTTTAGCAGTATACCATGATCTACATGGTCAAAAGCTTTAGACATATCCATGAACAAGGCCGCCACTGGAGTTCTAGCATCAACACAAGAAACAATTTTATGGATCACGTCATAGATCGCCATATTAATGGATTTACCTTTCCTGAATCCAAATTGTTCTTTGACTATGAGATCATGCTTTTCAAAAAACGACGACAGGCTATTGTATATCACCTTTTCTATAATTTTGGAAAAAATAGGAATAAGTGCTATCGGTCTATAATTACCCATAATACTTTTATCATCTTTTTTATGAATAGGTTTAATAACTGTAATTTTTAATTTGTCCGGGAAATGGCCATATTCAATGCAAAGATTGATGATATAACTCATAGCAGGTGCTATTAATGGTGCTACATATTTGACCACTTTCGTAATGATGCCATCATATCCATGGCTATTGGTATTATTTAGAGCGCGAATTATAGCCACTATGTCGTCTGGTACTGTAGGAGGAATAAATATGGAGTTACAATTAGTCTCAATATTTGTATAGGAAGGAGTAGAATTATTCGGTTTAATTTCGTCTATAAAATAGTCATTAAAAGCTTGTGCAATTAGTCTAGGTTTACGTATTTTATTGTCATTTATTGTTACATATTCAGGTATATTTTCTCTAGGATAATTAATCTTATTTTTATTGATAATGCTCCAAGTCGCTTTAGATTTATTCCTGGCCGAATTTATGTGAAAATCATTCTGAGTTTTTTGGGTCAACGTTATTATCTTCTTTAAGCGAGCAGTATATTGCTTTAATAATAGTTTATTTTTAGAAGTAGGGGCTCGCCTGTATTGCCATAACATTTCTCTTTTACGCTTACTACTGAGCCTAATTCCCTTGGAAATCCAGTTAGATTTTTTACGCAGAGTGATTCTTACTTTCCTTAAAGGAAAACAGAGGTCATAAAAAAGTACAAATAGGTCATAGAAACAGTTAAACGCTTCCTCAGGATTGTCGGATAGATAGACTTCACTAAAAGCAAGACTATGAAGAGAATCAATGAATTTTGTTAAGTTTTCTTGGCAATAGTCGCGCTTTAGAGCATACCAATGCTTAATGGAACAAGTTTTTTTCACAGGGCATTTGATAACTTGGGCAGTATGATCAGATAGCGCAAGATCAAGTACTGCACACTTGCTTCCTCTGATGTTATGAACAATATTGTCTATGCATTTACCACTAGCTAATCGTGTAGGCTGATGAATTCCGATTTTTAAGCCATAGTTTAGAAGGAGAGTTTGAAAATTATTAGATTGTTTTGATTGTGTCAAAGTGTCTATATTAAAATCACCACAAATAACCACTTTTTTTAAATCACCGAGGCTGCACATTCGTAAAATACCATTCAAATTAGCAAAAAATAGTTCTAAACAGTCATTCTTAATTTTGGGTGGTCTGTAGATGCAAATCACTACTAAATTATGTAACATTAATTCTACTGCACAGCATTCAAGGACGTTAGCTACATAGAATTTACTTAAGTCAACCTTTTTATACTTCTGCATACGATTTACAAGGATGCAAGAACCACCACGCCTAGTATTCCGCATTGAAAACGTAGCTAATTCGTTGTTAGGGATAGATAGATGGAACTGATCTCCATTCAACATATTATGTTCAGTGATGCATAATAAGTCAATGTTATGTCCCTTGTCCCATAATTCTTCTAAATGGAGTGTAAGTAGGTCCGACTTACCAATTAAGCCATTAACATTTTGATGGAAGATATTTAGGTATTTATACACGAAAACAATTGCTACTACCAGCTTTAGACAAGCTGCGGTTAATAATATTGTCATCAGAAATGTCACAAGTTTGAGTGGATTTGTCACAGTCAGCAATAACAACGGCGCCAGGTATGTTGGAAGTTTGAGTTGATTGGTCAGTTTTAAGCTTAGTGAGAATTCGACTTTGCTCAGTATATGTTAAAAATTTAGTTTTAAAATCAATATGTAAAATTTCTTTCAGTAGGTATCTACAAATATTAACAGTAAGATGGCGCTGTCTTCGTGGTACAGATTGACTATATCCCATATTCACAAATATACCATTATATTTATTACATACGTGGCGTAACGAACTATTCAAGCACCGTTCATTTAAATGATTGTTGTAAGGGACTTCTGATACAATAATGTTAGCATGTTTAACACTTCTAAACCAAACACCGAAGGTCAATTTGAAAATCCAGAGGATTCGTATCATTAGTACCTGTCAAGATAATAACATAGTCATTTTTCGTTAGTGAATCAAAGTTATAAGAATTAATTAAGACATCAGTTGTTTTTGCACCAGGTTTCCAGAAGCATAATACTTGAAGTTCATTGCCTAGCAGGGCTTGCAAGGTGTATCGAATATTTCGCCCTTGATCATCACCTAAAACAATGACATTCTTCTGTTGCATAGGTATGGTTTTGTGGGTAGACGTCGTCTTTATAGTGGGCATACATTCCTGTGAAAGAGTACTAGCGCTGATCATATTATTTACAAGTCCTGGGGTCACGATAGCTGCTGATGCTGTAGTGCCGTCTGTCAGCATATTATTAATAGCAGGAGACTCAGTATTCAAATCATATTGGTCAGTTACTGGGGATACTGCAACATTTTGTGTAGGGGACGAAGTTATTGGAGTTGCTCTGTTCTTCTCAGGCATGGATAGCCTTTTCTTCTTTCTATTTGATAGGGTTTTTGATAAATCAGAGCAATCTATTTTTTTATATACTTCTATTACCTTCAAATACTTAGCCAATTCGTTTTTTAGGCTGCTAATTTCATCATGTAGGTTGTCTATTTCATTGGTCGCAGTTACAAGATTTTCTGTTAATGTCTCAACCTTATATCGCAAGTCCTCACAACAGGATTTGTGCGTATTAATAGAGGTGTCCGGCAAACTTAACACTGTTGAGTCAAATATCGTTGTGTTAGATATTTCGTGTAATGATATAGATCGCCTCATGCGTCGGAACGTTACATTCTGCTGCTCATTATTATCCATTATACTAATTATTACGTAGACACCACTTACCAATCTCTTGTGTTATACTAGGTTAATGCGAAGGAAATGCGGAGAATGGCGACGGGAATTTTTTTAAAACACAAAAAGTGTTAGATGTAAGTTGAGGCCGGAACTCGAGACATCAAGCGCACAAGGTCGCCGACGTATCCACTACGCCAACTAGCAGTTAGGTGAGAGTGTTGAAATAATGGTCTGTTTTTAGTCGTTTCATTACATTAAACGATCGTTAGGACGCACATTTCTATATGTAATTAATTTTACCGCAACCGTCAGTTTTATTTAATTCTCACAGACACACTATATTTTATTAATAGTTTATTGTTTCACTTATATTTAATGATATTTTCACTGCTATTGTATTATTTAAACGATATTTGTTCGCAATCATAGATGTAAACATCTGTTGTCATTTTATTTAAAACTAGTATTTTATACACTAAACTTCCACGTAACACTCTGGTAACAATAGTACTTATTCTTTACACTATTGTTAGAAATACCAAGCGAGGTGGCGGAGCCTAATATCGCGCCATGGTGACTCAGGATCACGTGAGCGGTGGGGCGAGCGGTGCGCCGCCGCGCCGGCGGCAGGTGGCAACGGACGACGGAGCGGGCGCTCACTTCTTTGCTTGGCGGTTGGACGTGACGGTCGTTTATCGTAGCTAGAATATTGTGCATAGGGTACCTAGGTTCTAATTGATTATTTTTGTAATTAAATCTCAATTAGTTAATTTACTCGTTATTTTTAAAATTCAACCTCACCTCTGGTTTGTAAAATCAGAAGTGGGATTGACCACGCGTTTTAACCGTTCTTCCAACTATTTTTCTTATTTAAAAAAAAAAAAAAATCGGTGCAGTGTTAAAAGTCAAGATGACCGGTCGTTCGTTTACATCAAAAGAACGTGATTATTCTCGTAGACAGCGTCGTGATAAAAGTAGGTCAGTTAAACGTCGGGGTTGTTCAAATGTCGAACGCTATACACCGCCGTTAAGTGAACGTGAGCGTCGAGTTAGGTCATCTAGGCGATGTGTACGCACTCCGCGTCATAGTCCTATTAGGAAGCGTGAATATTCACGTAGCCCTCGTGGTAATTCTTGTAGGCACCGTGATAGCTCGTACGGTCGCCGCCATAGGTCGCGCGACGATGTGTTGGAGAAAATTTTATCTCGAATTGAATCGCTTGAGGATAGATTGCAACCGTCAATAACACCGTCCAATATTTTTCCGGAGCGTCCAACCATCCAGCATTCTCAACCGTCTACGCTGGTCAGCGAGCGTGCCACGGTCCAGGCGGAGCGTGCCACGGTCCAAGCGGAGCGTGCAATTGAGGGCGGTTCACGGGCGCCAGAAAGCCGGGACGCAGCGGACAGGATTGTTGGAGCGTTAGCTTCGCTCGTTCAAGTAAAGTCTCAAAGTTTTTATATCTCGCAGTTTGATCCAAATGTTCATGATTTCGATTCATGGTGTGCGGAAGTTGACCGCGGGCGACACTTAAATAATTGGGGTGATCGTGAATGCCTCGGGCGCATAGGCGGTGCTTATGGTAGTTCTGGCTTAACGAATGGGTTACGGATCGTGGAGTAACTTTAAGGCAGAATTTCGATCATTATGTCCGCGTAATATTGATGTGGCTACCGTGTTGTATGAGATCATGTGTACAAATTCTAACAAGTACGCCACCTATGCGGAATACGCCCGTAGGTCTCTTTTACGGCTAAATATTGTTAAAGGGTTGTCCGACGAATTAAAAGTCGCGATAGTCATACGAGGTATTTCCGATCCCCAAGTGAAGGCCGCGGCAACCAATGCCAAGCTGCAGACAAAAGACCTTGTAGAATTTTTGTCGGTTTTTGTTAAGCCTGTAATCGATCATAAGAACTCCAGCAATTCTGTTCGTTCTGCTAAACCGTCGGGATCGTTATATCCCTGAAAGCGCGAGGTATGTCAGTGGGACGATCGGGAATGCCTGGGACGCATTGGTGGGTGTTTACGGGGAGATGCTAAGACATGGCTCAACGATTGGGTAACCAGTGATCGGTCTTGGTCAAATTTTAAAATTGAATTCCAATCATTGTGCTCACGCGAAGTTGAAATGGCTACTATGCTATACGATGTCATGAGTACAAATTCTAATAAATTCGCTACTTATGCTGAATATGCGCGAAGACCCTGTTGCGACTGAACATTGTTAAGGGGCTTTCAGAGGAACTAAAAACCGCTATTGTAATCCGTGGCATCTCCGATCCCCAAGTGAAGGCTGCGACCGCCAATACTAAGCTACAGTCAAGAGAATTAGATTTTTCTGCCAGTGTACTTAAAGCCTAAGGGTGTGGCACCTGTTAATAACAATCCTGTTCGTACGTCAAACGCAAATTCCCCTGATTTGCGTTAACGCAAGGTCTCGCAGTATGATCGATTAGTGTACTTTTCGTGCGGAAACGTAGGTCACAAACGGGCCGTTTGCCCTAAAAAAATCAGCAAAAATCGATGCGAGATTCTGGTAAATCTTCATCAAAAACCGAATCGACTAGCTCTAATCTTTAATCAACAAAGTCGAATACTAAGCCGTTAAGACTTGCATCTTCTGTTAAAAGATTGGGCATTCAATTGAAACTTGTTTTGTTAAGGAACGTGTCGAATCGAAAACAAATAATTTGAGTAACGTGCTCAGTTTCCTCCAGACAAAACAATGTGATGTCCGCGGTTATACAGAACGTACCTGTTGACGTTTTATTCTTAGACTCCTGGATATAATATCTAGATAGGCTTATTGGTCATGGTCAGGTACGGCCGAGCCCTAGTAAGACTGAAGCTTTAGTGTAGTCTCGTAAGTCATCTAATGTAAGAGGTGTTCGTCAATTTTTGGGTTTGGCGGGCTATTTTCGGAGGTACATTGCTGGGTACGCTTCTAAAACTGCTTGTATTGCCCAATTGCTTAGAAAATGTCAGCCGTTTGTGTGGGGCGAGAAGCAAGACTTAGCATGTGATTTTGTTATTATTTTATTCCAAGAACATGAGGGTAGACGGAAGCGAGTTGTCGGCTATTTTAGTAAATCCACGCAGGGTGTCGAGTCCTGTTACCACAGTTACGAACTCGATACGTTGGCAATCGTTCGCGCTTTACAACACTTTCGGCATTATTTAATAGGCATAAAGTTTCAAATAGTAACCGATTGTATTTCATTTAAGTTGACTGAGCGTAAAAGGGCTTGTTGCCTCGTGTGGCCCGTTGGTGGGTTTACATGCAAGACTGCCAGTTCTGCTTGAGTATCGAACAGGTTGCCTCACGCAGACTTTTAAAGCCGACAGCCCGCTACTGTTCTCCAAATTCGAAATCCGCGAAATTGGGCGAAGATTGCTCAGATGGCTGATTCTGAAACTCTAAAGCTTGATGCAAAAGCTGAAGGATTGCCAATTGGCTCCTACACGGTTCTTTATAAAGAACGATTTGTTGTACTACAAGTATTCATCAACTGGTGAAGACTCGTCTCCTTTGTTTTATCCCTAAAGGGCATAGGCTTAGTTTGTTAAGAGTTCTACGATGATCATGATCATATAGGAATAGACAAAACTACTGATCTTATATTGCGTCATTTTTGGTTTCCTTGGATTAAAAAAATATGTTGGTATTGTTTGTCACATAAAAAAGTCCCTCGCGCTCCTAGCCAACTCATAGAATTTTGGACGAAGCCTGAGGTACCTTTTTCAGTAGTTTACACTGATGTCCTTGGTCTCCTAACGGAGTCACATACTCCTCGTGGTAGATGCTTTTACTAAGTACTGTCTGTTGTACGCCCTGTACAGACAAGATACCGCCCAGTTAAAACGCGTATTTTCCAATACCATTTCACTATTCGGTATTCCGGTTACATTCGGTAAATGTGTGTGACCGTGGCAGAATGTTTGAAACTGCATCCTTTCAAGACTGGGTTACTGAGATAAGCTGTAACATACATTTTATCACGCTTGAAATGCACCGTGAAAACGGGCAGGTCGAGCGTTATTGCAGGACTGTATTCAACATGTTCCGGATAGAGGCGAGCAACAAGGTGCGCAGTGGTCCGATCGACCCGTACCTCGCCTCTGCAGCTGCTGCCTGGCGTTGAAGGGACTACTCCAGTGCTGAGGTCTCTTATGCGAGACGTCGCGTGGAACGACTTGCACCCTAGCCGAGAAGCTCTTCTAACGCTGAGAAGACAGAGGGCGTCTGAATTGCTCGCTGAAAATCAGCAGCGGCAAGATACGTACGTCAACGAGCGTCGCCGTCAGCCGCGTCGTCATCGGCAGTTGCGTGTTCGTGAGCAAGGGCTCGCAGAGCACGGGGAAGCTGGACTCCGGCATGCGCGGTCCGTATAAGATCGTGCGTGCACTGCCTCATCACCGTTACGAGCTGGAACTGCTTGCCGGGTCGTATGGCAAGAAGACCCAGTCGGCTGCAGAACACATGGTGCTGTGGCGAGGCGAATGGACGCCAGACACTTGCTCAGCTTTCTTTGAGGGTGACAAGCAAACGTGGGGCCTCTGTCACTGGACGACAAGTGTACTGTGTGTCGCTTGGTCGTAATGGTTTTTCATGAATGTATAAAACTGCAAACGTGGGGCCTCTATTATACATTCGTGAGGGTGACAAGCAAACGTGGGGCCTCTGTCACTGGACGACAAGTGTACTGTCTGTGTCGCTTGGTCGTAATGGTTCTTCACGAATGTATAAAACTGCAAACGTGGGGCCTCTATTATGCATTCGTGAGGGTGACAAGCAAACGTGGGGCCTCTGTCATTAACGCCGTTCGAAGTATATAGAGCGGCACATGTGTTGCCTATCTATCTACTTGTGCGGATTCATTTTTATTTATTTTATCTTAAATGTGCTGCGAGTGACCGAAGTCCGGAATTCGATCATTTGTAGTACATTTGCTTTATTTTTTGGTATTCTATTAGTTTTGCTGCTTTATCACTTATCACAAAATAAGTAACTGAACAGTTGGTTTAACAACTTCATTTTAGCTAACATTTCCGAAACTCCTGGCTTGTAGGCGCTTGAGTGCACGCTTGCGCCTGTGAGCATAGGTTTTCATGTAGATCTGCTATTTATGACCCTCTAAAGTACATAACGTTCAATTTTTGTTGTCTTTTCCCTTCTTCACGCTGCACTGTATTGTCTTTCCTGTAACATTAAATGCGTTGCAGATGATGATCAAACTGATCAGGGTGCGGAGGGCCTGTCTCGTGAAGATGAAGCGGTCGAGGACGCCCAGCAGTCAGGAGAGGCCGTGTTAGAAATACCAAGCGAGGGGGCGGAGCCTAATATCGCGCCATGGTGACTCAGGATCACGTGAGCGGTGGGGCGAGCGGTGCGCCGCCGCGCCGGCGGCAGGTGGCAACGGACGACGGAGCGGGCGCTCACTTCTTTGCTTGGCGGTTGGACGTGACGGTCGTTTATCGTAGCTAGAATATTGTGCATAGGGTACCTAGGTTCTAATTGATTATTTTTGTAATTAAATCTCAATTAGTTAATTTACTCGTTATTTTTAAAATTCAACCTCACCTCTGGTTTGTAAAACTATTATATTTACATTTCAAAGATATTTCTTGATTTAGATGCGATTTAGGTATTTTTTACGATAAAAATACAGAGACGATGTTATGCACGGCACTAGCGCCATCTACCCCCTTCAAACCAATCGCGCAAGTTGCTACTCTATAGTCGCAGTACTACGGAAGTTGCTACTGTATAGTCGCAGTACTACACAAGTTGCTTCTCTATAGTCGCAGTACTACACAAGTTGCTACTGTATAGTCGCAGTACTACACAAGTTGCTACTGTATAGTCGCAGTACTACACAAGTTGCTACTGTATAGTCGCAGGACTACACAAGTTGCTACTCTATAGTCGCAGTACTACGGAAGTTGCTACTGTATAGTCGCAGTACTACACAAGTTGCTACTCTATAGTCGCAGTACTACACAAGTTGCTACTGTATAGTCGCAGTACTACACAAGTTGCTACTCTATAGTCGCAGTACTATGGAAGTTGCTACTGTATAGTCGCAGTACTACACAAGTTGCTACTCTATAGTCGCAGTACTACACAAGTTGCTACTGTATAGTCGCAGTACTACACAAGTTGCTACTCTATAGTCGCAGTACTACACAAGTTGCTACTGTATAGTCGCAGTACTACACAAGTTGCTACTCTATAGTCGCAGTACTACACAAGTTGCTACTGTATAGTCGCAGTACTACACAAGTTGCTACTGTATAGTCGCAGTACTACACAAGTTGCTACTCTATAGTCGCAGTACTACGGAAGTTGCTACTGTATAGTCGCAGTACAACACAAGTTGCTACTGTATAGTCGCAGTACTACACAAGTTGCTTCTCTATAGTCGCAGTACTACACAAGTTGCTACTGTATAGTCGCAGTACTACACAAGTTGCTACTCTATAGTCGCAGTACTACGGAAGTTGCTACTGTATAGTCGCAGTACTACGGAAGTTGCTACTGTATAGTCGCAGTACTACACAAGTTGCTACTCTATAGTCGCAGTACTACACAAGTTGCTACTCTATAGTCGCAGTACTACGGAAGTTGCTACTCTATAGTCGCAGTACAACACAAGTTGCTACTGTATAGTCGCAGTACTACACAAGTTGCTTCTCTATAGTCGCAGTACTACACAAGTTGCTACTCTATAGTCGCAGTACTACGGAAGTTGCTTCTCTATAGTCGCAGTACTACACAAGTTGCTACTCTATAGTCGCAGTACTACGGAAGTTGCTACTGTATAGTCGCAGTACAACACAAGTTGCTACTTTATAGTCGCAGTACTACACAAGTTGGTACTGTATAGTCGCAGTACTACACAAGTTGCTACTCTATAGTCGCAGTACTACGGAAGTTGCTACTGTGTAGTCGCAGTACTACACAAGTTGCTACTCTATAGTCGCAGTACTACGGAAGTTGCTACTGTATAGTCGCAGTACTACACAAGTTGCTTCTCTATAGTCGCAGTACTACACAAGTTGCTACTGTATAGTCGCAGTACTACACAAGTTGCTACTCTATAGTCGCAGTACTACGGAAGTTGCTACTGTATAGTCGCAGTACTACGGAAGTTGCTACTGTATAGTCGCAGTACTACACAAGTTGCTACTCTATAGTCGCAGTACTACACAAGTTGCTACTCTATAGTCGCAGTACTACGGAAGTTGCTACTCTATAGTCGCAGTACAACACAAGTTGCTACTGTATAGTCGCAGTACTACACAAGTTGCTTCTCTATAGTCGCAGTACTACACAAGTTGCTACTCTATAGTCGCAGTACTACGGAAGTTGCTACTCTATAGTCGCAGTACTACACAAGTTGCTACTGTATAGTCGCAGTACTACACAAGTTGCTTCTCTATAGTCGCAGTACTACGGAAGTTGCTACTGTATAGTCGCAGTACTACACAAGTTGCTACTCTATAGTCGCAGTAATACGCAAGTTGCTACTCTATAGTCGCAGTACTACGGAAGTTGCTACTGTATAGTCGCAGTACTACACAAGTTGCTTCTCTATAGTCGCAGTACTACACAAGTTGCTACTGTATAGTCGCAGTACTACGGAAGTTGCTACTGTATAGTCGCAGTACTACACAAGTTGCTACTCTATAGTCGCAGTACTACGGAAGTTGCTACTCTATAGTCGCAGTACTACGGAAGTTGCTACTGTTTAGTCGCAGTACAACACAAGTTGCTACTCTATAGTCGTAGTACTACACAAGTTGCTACTGTATAGTCGCAGTACTACACAAGTTGCTACTCTATACTCGCAGTACTACGGAAGTTGCTACTGTATAGTCGCAGTACTACACAAGTTGCTACTCTATAGTCGCAGTACTACGGAAGTTGCTACTGTATAGTCGCAGTACAACACAAGTTGCTACTCTATAGTCGCAGTACTACGGAAGTTGCTACTGTATAGTCGCAGTACAACACAAGTTGCTACTCTATAGTCGCAGTACTACACAAGTTGCTACTGTATAGTCGCAGTACTACACAAGTTGCTACTCTATAGTCGCAGTACTACGGAAGTTGCTACTGTATAGTCGCAGTACTACACAAGTTGCTACTCTATAGTCGCAGTACTACGGAAGTTGCTACTGTATAGTCGCAGTACTACACAAGTTGCTACTCTATAGTCGCAGTACTACGGAAGTTGCTACTGTATAGTCGCAGTACTACACAAGTTGCTACTCTATAGTCGCAGTACTACGGAAGTTGCTACTGTATAGTCGCAGTACTACACAAGTTGCTTCTCTATAGTCGCAGTACTACACAAGTTGCTGCTGTATAGTCGCAGTACTACACAAGTTGCTACTCTATAGTCGCAGTACTACGGAAGTTGCTACTGTATAGTCGCAGTACTACACAAGTTGCTACTCTATAGTCGCAGTACTACGGAAGTTGCTACTGTATAGTCGCAGTACTACGGAAGTTGCTACTGTATAGTCGCAGTACTACACAAGATGCTACTCTATAGTCGCAGTACTACACAAGTTGCTACTCTATAGTCGCAGTACTACGGAAGTTGCTACTCTATAGTCGCAGTACAACACAAGTTGCTACTGTATAGTCGCAGTACTACACAAGTTGCTACTCTATAGTCGCAGTACTACGGAAGTTGCTACTGTATAGTCGCAGTACTACACAAGTTGCTACTCTATAGTCGCAGTACTACGGAAGTTGCTACTGTATAGTCGCAGTACAACACAAGTTGCTACTCTATAGTCGCAGTACTACACAAGTTGCTACTCTATAGTCGCAGTACTACGGAAGTTGCTACTGTATAGTCGCAGTACAACACAAGTTGCTACTCTATAGTCGCAGTACTACACAAGTTGCTACTGTATAGTCGCAGTACTACACAAGTTGCTACTCTATAGTCGCAGTACTACGGAAGTTGCTACTGTATAGTCGCAGTACTACACAAGTTGCTACTCTATAGTCGCAGTACTACGGAAGTTGCTACTGTATAGTCGCAGTACTACACAAGTTGCTACTCTATAGTCGCAGTACTACGGAAGTTGCTACTGTATAGTCGCAGTACTACACAAGTTGCTACTCTATAGTCGCAGTACTACGGAAGTTGCTACTCTATAGTCGCAGTACAACACAAGTTGCTACTGTATAGTCGCAGTACTACACAAGTTGCTTCTCTATAGTCGCAGTACTACACAAGTTGCTACTCTATAGTCGCAGTACTACGGAAGTTGCTACTCTATAGTCGCAGTACTACACAAGTTGCTACTGTATAGTCGCAGTACTACACAAGTTGCTTCTCTATAGTCGCAGTACTACGGAAGTTGCTACTGTATAGTCGCAGTACTACACAAGTTGCTACTCTATAGTCGCAGTAATACGCAAGTTGCTACTCTATAGTCGCAGTACTACGGAAGTTGCTACTGTATAGTCGCAGTACTACACAAGTTGCTTCTCTATAGTCGCAGTACTACACAAGTTGCTACTGTATAGTCGCAGTACTACGGAAGTTGCTACTGTATAGTCGCAGTACTACACAAGTTGCTACTCTATAGTCGCAGTACTACGGAAGTTGCTACTCTATAGTCGCAGTACTACGGAAGTTGCTACTGTTTAGTCGCAGTACAACACAAGTTGCTACTCTATAGTCGTAGTACTACACAAGTTGCTACTGTATAGTCGCAGTACTACACAAGTTGCTACTCTATAGTCGCAGTACTACGGAAGTTGCTACTGTATAGTCGCAGTACTACACAAGTTGCTACTCTATAGTCGCAGTACTACGGAAGTTGCTACTGTATAGTCGCAGTACAACACAAGTTGCTACTCTATAGTCGCAGTACTACGGAAGTTGCTACTGTATAGTCGCAGTACAACACAAGTTGCTACTCTATAGTCGCAGTACTACACAAGTTGCTACTGTATAGTCGCAGTACTACACAAGTTGCTACTCTATAGTCGCAGTACTACGGAAGTTGCTACTGTATAGTCGCAGTACTACACAAGTTGCTACTCTATAGTCGCAGTACTACGGAAGTTGCTACTGTATAGTCGCAGTACTACACAAGTTGCTACTCTATAGTCGCAGTACTACGGAAGTTGCTACTGTATAGTCGCAGTACTACACAAGTTGCTACTCTATAGTCGCAGTACTACGGAAGTTGCTACTGTATAGTCGCAGTACTACACAAGTTGCTTCTCTATAGTCGCAGTACTACACAAGTTGCTGCTGTATAGTCGCAGTACTACACAAGTTGCTACTCTATAGTCGCAGTACTACGGAAGTTGCTACTGTATAGTCGCAGTACTACACAAGTTGCTACTCTATAGTCGCAGTACTACGGAAGTTGCTACTGTATAGTCGCAGTACTACGGAAGTTGCTACTGTATAGTCGCAGTACTACACAAGATGCTACTCTATAGTCGCAGTACTACACAAGTTGCTACTCTATAGTCGCAGTACTACGGAAGTTGCTACTCTATAGTCGCAGTACAACACAAGTTGCTACTGTATAGTCGCAGTACTACACAAGTTGCTTCTCTATAGTCGCAGTACTACACAAGTTGCTACTCTATAGTCGCAGTACTACGGAAGTTGCTTCTCTATAGTCGCAGTACTACACAAGTTGCTACTCTATAGTCGCAGTACTACGGAAGTTGCTACTGTATAGTCGCAGTACTACACAAGTTGTTACACTATTGTCGCAGTACTACGCAAGTTGCTACTCTATAGTCGCAGTACTACGGAAGTTGCTACTGTATAGTCGCAGTACTACACAAGTTGCTTCTCTATAGTCGCAGTACTACACAAGTTGCTACTGTATAGTCGCAGTACTACGGAAGTTGCTACTGTATAGTCGCAGTACTACACAAGTTGCTACTCTATAGTCGCAGTACTACGGAAGTTGCTACTGTATAGTCGCAGTACTACACAAGTTGCTACTCTATAGTCGCAGTACTACGGAAGTTGCTACTGTATAGTCGCAGTACAACACAAGTTGCTACTCTATAGTCGCAGTACTACACAAGTTGCTACTGTATAGTCGCAGTACTACACAAGTTGCTACTCTATAGTCGCAGTACTACGGAAGTTGCTACTGTATAGTCGCAGTACAACACAAGTTGCTACTCTATAGTCGCAGTACTACGGAAGTTGCTACTGTTTAGTCGCAGTACAACACAAGTTGCTACTCTATAGTCGCAGTACTACACAAGTTGCTACTGTATAGTCGCAGTACTACACAAGTTGCTACTCTATAGTCGCAGTACTACGGAAGTTGCTACTGTATAGTCGCAGTACTACACAAGTTGCTACTCTATAGTCGCAGTACTACGGAAGTTGCTACTGTATAGTCGCAGTACAACACAAGTTGCTACTCTATAGTCGCAGTACTACACAAGTTGCTACTCTATAGTCGCAGTACTACGGAAGTTGCTACTGTATAGTCGCAGTACAACACAAGTTGCTACTCTATAGTCGCAGTACTACACAAGTTGCTACTGTATAGTCGCAGTACTACACAAGTTGCTACTCTATAGTCGCAGTACTACGGAAGTTGCTACTGTATAGTCGCAGTACTACACAAGTTGCTACTCTATAGTCGCAGTACTACGGAAGTTGCTACTGTATAGTCGCAGTACTACACAAGTTGCTACTCTATAGTCGCAGTACTACGGAAGTTGCTACTGTATAGTCGCAGTACTACACAAGTTGCTACTCTATAGTCGCAGTACTACGGAAGTTGCTACTGTATAGTCGCAGTACTACACAAGTTGCTACTCTATAGTCGCAGTACTACGGAAGTTGCTACTGTATAGTCGCAGTACTACACAAGTTGCTTCTCTATAGTCGCAGTACTACACAAGTTGCTGCTGTATAGTCGCAGTACAACACAAGTTGCTACTCTATAGTCGCAGTACTACACAAGTTGCTACTGTATAGTCGCAGTACTACACAAGTTGCTACTCTATAGTCGCAGTACTACGGAAGTTGCTACTGTATAGTCGCAGTACTACACAAGTTGCTACTCTATAGTCGCAGTACTACGGAAGTTGCTACTGTATAGTCGCAGTACAACACAAGTTGCTACTCTATAGTCGCAGTACTACGGAAGTTGCTACTGTATAGTCGCAGTACTACACAAGTTGCTTCTCTATAGTCGCAGTACTACGGAAGTTGCTACTGTATAGTCGCAGTACAACACAAGTTGCTACTCTATAGTCGCAGTACTACGGAAGTTGCAACTGTATAGTCGCAGTACTACACAAGTTGCTACTCTATAGTCGCAGTACTACGGAAGTTGCTACTGTATAGTCGCAGTACTACACAAGTTGCTACTCTATAGTCGCAGTACTACACAAGTTGCTACTGTATAGTCGCAGTACTACGGAAGTTGCTACTGTATAGTCGCAGTACTACGGAAGTTGCTACTGTATAGTCGCAGTACTACACAAGTTGCTTCTCTATAGTCGCAGTACTACACAAGTTGCTACTCTATAGTCGCAGTACTACACAAGTTGCTACTCTATAGTCGCAGTACTACACAAGTTGCTACTGTATAGTCGCAGTACTACACAAGTTGCTTCTCTATAGTCGCAGTACTACGGAAGTTGCTACTGTATAGTCGCAGTACTACACAAGTTGCTACTCTATAGTCGCAGTACTACGGAAGTTGCTACTGTATAGTCGCAGTACAACACAAGTTGCTACTCTATAGTCGCAGTACTACGGAAGTTGCTACTGTATAGTCGCAGTACAACACAAGTTGCTACTCTATAGTCGCAGTACTACGGAAGGTGCTACTGTATAGTCGCAGTACAACACAAGTTGCTACTCTATAGTCGCAATACTACGGAAGTTGCTACTGGATAGTCGCAGTACTACACAAGTTGCTACTCTATAGTCGCAGTACTACGGAAGTTGCTACTGTATAGTCGCAGTACAACACAAGTTGCTACTGTATAGTCGCAGTACTACACAAGTTGCTACTCTATAGTCGCAGTACTACGGAAGTTGCTACTGTATAGTCGCAGTACTACACAAGTTGCTACTCTATAGTCGCAGTACTACGGAAGTTGCTACTGTATAGTCGCAGTACTACACAAGTTGCTACTCTATAGTCGCAGTACTAAGGAAGTTGCTACTGTATAGTCGCAGTACTACACAAGTTGCTACTCTATAGTCGCAGTACTACGGAAGTTGCTACTGTATAGTCGCAGTACTATACAAGTTGCTACTCTATAGTCACAGTACTACGGAAGTTGCTACTGTATAGTCGCAGTACTACACAAGTTGCTTCTCTATAGTCGCAGTACTACACAAGTTGCTGCTGTATAGTCGCAGTACTACACAAGTTGCTACTCTATAGTCGCAGTACTACGGAAGTTGCTACTGTATAGTCGCAGTACTACACAAGTTGCTACTCTATAGTCGCAGTACTACGGAAGTTGCTACTGTATAGTCGCAGTACAACACAAGTTGCTACTCTATAGTCGCAGTACTACGGAAGTTGCTACTGTATAGTCGCAGTACTACACAAGTTGCTTCTCTATAGTCGCAGTACTACGGAAGTTGCTACTGTATAGTCGCAGTACAACACAAGTTGCTACTCTATAGTCGCAGTACTACGGAAGTTGCAACTGTATAGTCGCAGTACTACACAAGTTGCTACTCTATAGTCGCAGTACTACGGAAGTTGCTACTGTATAGTCGCAGTACTACACAAGTTGCTACTCTATAGTCGCAGTACTACGGAAGTTGCTACTGGATAGTCGCAGTACTACACAAGTTGCTTCTCTATAGTCGCAGTACTACACAAGTTGCTGCTGTATAGTCGCAGTACTACACAAGTTGCTACTCTATAGTCGCAGTACTACGGAAGTTGCTACTGTATAGTCGCAGTACTACACAAGTTGCTTCTCTATAGTCGCAGTACTACACAAGTTGCTGCTGTATAGTCGCAGTACTACACAAGTTGCTACTCTATAGTCGCAGTACTACGGAAGTTGCTACTGTATAGTCGCAGTACTACACAAGTTGCTACTCTATAGTCGCAGTACTACGGAAGTTGCTACTGTATAGTCGCAGTACTACGGAAGTTGCTACTGTATAGTCGCAGTACTACACAAGTTGCTACTCTATAGTCGCAGTACTACACAAGTTGCTACTCTATAGTCGCAGTACTACGGAAGTTGCTACTCTATAGTCGCAGTACAACACAAGTTGCTACTGTATAGTCGCAGTACTACACAAGTTGCTTCTCTATAGTCGCAGTACTACACAAGTTGCTACTCTATAGTCGCAGTACTACGGAAGTTGCTTCTCTATAGTCGCAGTACTACACAAGTTGCTACTCTATAGTCGCAGTACTACGGAAGTTGCTACTGTATAGTCGCAGTACTACACAAGTTGCTACTCTATAGTCGCAGTACTACGCAAGTTGCTACTCTATAGTCGCAGTACTACGGAAGTTGCTACTGTATAGTCGCAGTACTACACAAGTTGCTTCTCTATAGTCGCAGTACTACGGAAGTTGCTACTGTATAGTCGCAGTACAACACAAGTTGCTACTCTATAGTCGCAGTACTACGGAAGTTGCAACTGTATAGTCGCAGTACTACACAAGTTGCTACTCTATAGTCGCAGTACTACGGAAGTTGCTACTGTATAGTCGCAGTACTACACAAGTTGCTACTCTATAGTCGCAGTACTACACAAGTTGCTACTGTATAGTCGCAGTACTACGGAAGTTGCTACTGTATAGTCGCAGTACTACGGAAGTTGCTACTGTATAGTCGCAGTACTACACAAGTTGCTTCTCTATAGTCGCAGTACTACACAAGTTGCTACTCTATAGTCGCAGTACTACACAAGTTGCTACTCTATAGTCGCAGTACTACACAAGTTGCTACTGTATAGTCGCAGTACTACACAAGTTGCTACTCTATAGTCGCAGTACTACGGAAGTTGCTACTGTATAGTCGCAGT
The DNA here is from genome assembly GCA_948252095.1 of Dicycla oo. Lineage (NCBI taxonomy): Eukaryota > Metazoa > Arthropoda > Insecta > Lepidoptera > Noctuidae > Dicycla > Dicycla oo. The sequence goes on along the minus strand of CAOCOZ010000029.1, from coordinate 23,328 downwards.
ACTACACAAGTTGCTACTCTATAGTCGCAGTACTACGGAAGTTGCTACTGTATAGTCGCAGTACAACACAAGTTGCTACTCTATAGTCGCAGTACTACACAAGTTGCTACTCTATAGTCGCAGTACTACGGAAGTTGCTACTGTATAGTCGCAGTACAACACAAGTTGCTACTCTATAGTCGCAGTACTACACAAGTTGCTACTGTATAGTCGCAGTACTACACAAGTTGCTACTCTATAGTCGCAGTACTACGGAAGTTGCTACTGTATAGTCGCAGTACTACACAAGTTGCTACTCTATAGTCGCAGTACTACGGAAGTTGCTACTGTATAGTCGCAGTACTACACAAGTTGCTACTCTATAGTCGCAGTACTACGCAAGTTGCTACTCTATAGTCGCAGTACTACGGAAGTTGCTACTGTATAGTCGCAGTACTACACAAGTTGCTTCTCTATAGTCGCAGTACTACACAAGTTGCTACTGTATAGTCGCAGTACTACGGAAGTTGCTACTGTATAGTCGCAGTACTACACAAGTTGCTACTCTATAGTCGCAGTACTACGGAAGTTGCTACTGTATAGTCGCAGTACTACACAAGTTGCTACTCTATAGTCGCAGTACTACGGAAGTTGCTACTGTATAGTCGCAGTACAACACAAGTTGCTACTCTATAGTCGCAGTACTACACAAGTTGCTACTGTATAGTCGCAGTACTACACAAGTTGCTACTCTATAGTCGCAGTACTACGGAAGTTGCTACTACTGTATAGTCGCAGTACTACACAAGTTGCTACTCTATAGTCGCAGTACTACGGAAGTTGCTACTGTATAGTCGAAGTACTACACAAGTTGCTACTCTATAGTCGCAGTACTACGGAAGTTGCTACTGGATAGTCGCAGTACTACACAAGTTGCTTCTCTATAGTCGCAGTACTACACAAGTTGCTGCTGTATAGTCGCAGTACTACACAAGTTGCTACTCTATAGTCGCAGTACTACGGAAGTTGCTACTGTATAGTCGCAGTACTACACAAGTTGCTTCTCTATAGTCGCAGTACTACACAAGTTGCTGCTGTATAGTCGCAGTACTACACAAGTTGCTACTCTATAGTCGCAGTACTACGGAAGTTGCTACTGTATAGTCGCAGTACTACACAAGTTGCTACTCTATAGTCGCAGTACTACGGAAGTTGCTACTGTATAGTCGCAGTACTACGGAAGTTGCTACTGTATAGTCGCAGTACTACACAAGTTGCTACTCTATAGTCGCAGTACTACACAAGTTGCTACTCTATAGTCGCAGTACTACGGAAGTTGCTACTCTATAGTCGCAGTACAACACAAGTTGCTACTGTATAGTCGCAGTACTACACAAGTTGCTTCTCTATAGTCGCAGTACTACACAAGTTGCTACTCTATAGTCGCAGTACTACGGAAGTTGCTTCTCTATAGTCGCAGTACTACACAAGTTGCTACTCTATAGTCGCAGTACTACGGAAGTTGCTACTGTATAGTCGCAGTACTACACAAGTTGCTACTCTATAGTCGCAGTACTACGCAAGTTGCTACTCTATAGTCGCAGTACTACGGAAGTTGCTACTGTATAGTCGCAGTACTACACAAGTTGCTTCTCTATAGTCGCAGTACTACACAAGTTGCTACTGTATAGTCGCAGTACTACGGAAGTTGCTACTGTATAGTCGCAGTACTACACAAGTTGCTACTCTATAGTCGCAGTACTACGGAAGTTGCTACTGTATAGTCGCAGTACTACACAAGTTGCTACTCTATAGTCGCAGTACTACGGAAGTTGCTACTGTATAGTCGCAGTACAACACAAGTTGCTACTCTATAGTCGCAGTACTACACAAGTTGCTACTGTATAGTCGCAGTACAACACAAGTTGCTACTCTATAGTCGCAGTACTACACAAGTTGCTACTGTATAGTCGCAGTACTACACAAGTTGCTACTCTATAGTCGCAGTACTACGGAAGTTGCTACTGTATAGTCGCAGTACAACACAAGTTGCTACTCTATAGTCGCAGTACTACGGAAGTTGCTACTGTTTAGTCGCAGTACAACACAAGTTGCTACTCTATAGTCGCAGTACTACGGAAGTTGCTACTGTTTAGTCGCAGTACAACACAAGTTGCTACTCTATAGTCGCAGTACTACACAAGTTGCTACTGTATAGTCGCAGTACTACACAAGTTGCTACTCTATAGTCGCAGTACTACGGAAGTTGCTACTGTATAGTCGCAGTACTACACAAGTTGCTACTCTATAGTCGCAGTACTACGGAAGTTGCTACTGTATAGTCGCAGTACAACACAAGTTGCTACTCTATAGTCGCAGTACTACGGAAGTTGCTACTGTATAGTCGCAGTACAACACAAGTTGCTACTCTATAGTCGCAGTACTACACAAGTTGCTACTGTATAGTCGCAGTACTACACAAGTTGCTACTCTATAGTCGCAGTACTACGGAAGTTGCTACTGTATAGTCGCAGTACTACACAAGTTGCTACTCTATAGTCGCAGTACTACGGAAGTTGCTACTGTATAGTCGCAGTACTACACAAGTTGCTACTCTATAGTCGCAGTACTACGGAAGTTGCTACTGTATAGTCGCAGTACTACACAAGTTGCTACTCTATAGTCGCAGTACTACGGAAGTTGCTACTGTATAGTCGCAGTACTACACAAGTTGCTACTCTATAGTCGCAGTACTACGGAAGTTGCTACTGTATAGTCGCAGTACTACACAAGTTGCTACTCTATAGTCGCAGTACTACGGAAGTTGCTACTGTATAGTCGCAGTACTACACAAGTTGCTTCTCTATAGTCGCAGTACTACACAAGTTGCTGCTGTATAGTCGCAGTACAACACAAGTTGCTACTCTATAGTCGCAGTACTACACAAGTTGCTACTGTATAGTCGCAGTACTACACAAGTTGCTACTCTATAGTCGCAGTACTACGGAAGTTGCTACTGTATAGTCGCAGTACTACACAAGTTGCTACTCTATAGTCGCAGTACTACGGAAGTTGCTACTGTATAGTCGCAGTACTACACAAGTTGCTACTCTATAGTCGCAGTACTACGGAAGTTGCTACTGTATAGTCGCAGTACAACACAAGTTGCTACTCTATAGTCGCAGTACTACGGAAGTTGCTACTGTATAGTCGCAGTACTACACAAGTTGCTTCTCTATAGTCGCAGTACTACGGAAGTTGCTACTGTATAGTCGCAGTACAACACAAGTTGCTACTCTATAGTCGCAGTACTACGGAAGTTGCAACTGTATAGTCGCAGTACTACACAAGTTGCTACTCTATAGTCGCAGTACTACGGAAGTTGCTACTGTATAGTCGCAGTACTACACAAGTTGCTACTCTATAGTCGCAGTACTACACAAGTTGCTACTGTATAGTCGCAGTACTACGGAAGTTGCTACTGTATAGTCGCAGTACTACGGAAGTTGCTACTGTATAGTCGCAGTACTACACGTTGCTTCTCTATAGTCGCAGTACTACACAAGTTGCTACTCTATAGTCGCAGTACTACACAAGTTGCTACTCTATAGTCGCAGTACTACACAAGTTGCTACTGTATAGTCGCAGTACTACACAAGTTGCTACTCTATAGTCGCAGTACTACGGAAGTTGCTACTGTATAGTCGCAGTACTACACAAGTTGCTACTCTATAGTCGCAGTACTACGGAAGTTGCTACTGTATAGTCGCAGTACAACACAAGTTGCTACTCTATAGTCGCAGTACTACGGAAGTTGCTACTGTATAGTCGCAGTACAACACAAGTTGCTACTCTATAGTCGCAGTACTACGGAAGGTGCTACTGTATAGTCGCAGTACAACACAAGTTGCTACTCTATAGTCGCAATACTACGGAAGTTGCTACTGGATAGTCGCAGTACTACACAAGTTGCTACTCTATAGTCGCAGTACTACGGAAGTTGCTACTGTATAGTCGCAGTACAACACAAGTTGCTACTGTATAGTCGCAGTACTACACAAGTTGCTACTCTATAGTCGCAGTACTACGGAAGTTGCTACTGTATAGTCGCAGTACTACACAAGTTGCTACTCTATAGTCGCAGTACTACGGAAGTTGCTACTGTATAGTCGCAGTACTACACAAGTTGCTACTCTATAGTCGCAGTACTAAGGAAGTTGCTACTGTATAGTCGCAGTACTACACAAGTTGCTACTCTATAGTCGCAGTACTACGGAAGTTGCTACTGTATAGTCGCAGTACTACACAAGTTGCTACTCTATAGTCGCAGTACTACGGAAGTTGCTACTGTATAGTCGCAGTACTACACAAGTTGCTTCTCTATAGTCGCAGTACTACACAAGTTGCTGCTGTATAGTCGCAGTACTACACAAGTTGCTACTCTATAGTCGCAGTACTACGGAAGTTGCTACTGTATAGTCGCAGCACTACACAAGTTGCTACTCTATAGTCGCAGTACTACGGAAGTTGCTACTGTATAGTCGCAGTACAACACAAGTTGCTACTCTATAGTCGCAGTACTACGGAAGTTGCTACTGTATAGTCGCAGTACTACACAAGTTGCTTCTCTATAGTCGCAGTACTACGGAAGTTGCTACTGTATAGTCGCAGTACAACACAAGTTGCTACTCTATAGTCGCAGTACTACGGAAGTTGCAACTGTATAGTCGCAGTACTACACAAGTTGCTACTCTATAGTCGCAGTACTACGGAAGTTGCTACTGTATAGTCGCAGTACTACACAAGTTGCTACTCTATAGTCGCAGTACTACGGAAGTTGCTACTGGATAGTCGCAGTACTACACAAGTTGCTGCTGTATAGTCGCAGTACTACACAAGTTGCTACTCTATAGTCGCAGTACTACGGAAGTTGCTACTGTATAGTCGCAGTACTACACAAGTTGCTACTCTATAGTCGCAGTACTACGGAAGTTGCTACTGTATAGTCACAGTACAACACAAGTTGCTACTCTATAGTCGCAGTACTACGGAAGTTGCTACTGTATAGTCGCAGTACTACACAAGTTGCTTCTCTATAGTCGCAGTACTACGGAAGTTGCTACTGTATAGTCGCAGTACAACACAAGTTGCTACTCTATAGTCGCAGTACTACGGAAGTTGCAACTGTATTGTCGCAGTACTACACAAGTTGCTACTCTATAGTCGCAGTACTACGGAAGTTGCTACTGTATAGTCGCAGTACTACACAAGTTGCTACTCTATAGTCGCAGTACTACACAAGTTGCTACTGTATAGTCGCAGTACTACACAAGTTGCTACTCTATAGTCGCAGTACTACACAAGTTGCTACTGTATAGTCGCAGTACTACACAAGTTGCTACTCTATAGCCGCAGTACTACGGAAGTTGCTACTGTATAGTCGCAGTACTACACAAGTTGCTACTCTATAGTCGCAGTACTACGGAAGTTGCTACTGTATAGTCGCAGTACAATACAAGTTGCTACTCTATAGTCGCAGTACTACGGAAGGTGCTACTGTATAGTCGCAGTACAACACAAGTTGCTACTTTATAGTCGCAGTACTACGGAAGTTGCTACTGTATAGTCGCAGTACTACACAAGTTGCTACTCTATAGTCGCAGTACTACGGAATTTGCTACTGTATAGTCGCAGTACAACACAAGTTGCTACTCTATAGTCGCAGTACTACGGAAGGTGCTACTGTATAGTCGCAGTACAACACAAGTTGCTACTCTATAGTCGCAGTACTACGGAAGTTGCTACTGGATAGTCGCAGTACTACACAAGTTGCTACTCTATAGTCGCAGTACTACGGAAGTTGCTACTGTATAGTCGCAGTACAACACAAGTTGCTACTCTATAGTCGCAGTACTACGGAAGTTGCTACTGTATAGTCGCAGTACTACACAAGTTGCTACTCTATAGTCGCAGTACTACGGAAGTTGCTACTGTATAGTCGCAGTACAACACAAGTTGCTACTCTATAGTCGCAGTACTACGGAAGGTGCTACTGTATAGTCGCAGTACAACACAAGTTGCTACTCTATAGTCGCAGTACTACGGAAGTTGCTACTGGATAGTCGCAGTACTACACAAGTTGCTACTCTATAGTCGCAGTACTACGGAAGTTGCTACTGTATAGTCGCAGTACTACACAAGTTGCTACTCTATAGTCGCAGTACTACACAAGTTGCTACTGTATAGTCGCAGTACTACACAAGTTGCTACTCTATAGTCGCAGTACTACACAAGTTGCTACTGTATAGTCGCAGTACTACACAAGTTGCTACTCTATAGTCGCAGTACTACACAAGTTGCTACTGTATAGTCGCAGTACTACACAAGTTGCTACTGTATAGTCGCAGTACTACACAAGTTGCTACTCTATAGTCGCAGTACTACGGAAGTTGCTACTGTATAGTCGCAGTACAACACAAGTTGCTACTGTATAGTCGCATTACAACACAAGTTGCTACTCTATAGTCGCAGTACTACACAAGTTGCTACTGTATAGTCGCAGTACTACACAAGTTGCTACTCTATAGTCGCAGTACTACGGAAGTTGCTACTGTATAGTCGCAGTACTACACAAGTTGCTACTCTATAGTCGCAGTACTACGGAAGTTGCTACTGTATAGTCGCAGTACAACACAAGTTGCTACTCTATAGTCGCAGTACTACGGAAGGTGCTACTGTATAGTCGCAGTACAACACAAGTTGCTACTCTATAGTCGCAGTACTACGGAAGTTGCTACTGGATAGTCGCAGTACTACACAAGTTGCTACTCTATAGTCGCAGTACTACGGAAGTTGCTACTGTATAGTCGCAGTACAACACAAGTTGCTACTCTATAGTCGCAGTACTACGGAAGTTGCTACTGTATAGTCGCAGTACTACACAAGTTGCTACTCTATAGTCGCAGTACTACGGAAGTTGCTACTGTATAGTCGCAGTACTACACAAGTTGCTACTCTATAGTCGCAGTACTATACAAGTTGCTACTGTATAGTCGCAGTACTACACAAGTTGCTACTCTATAGTCGCAGTACTACACAAGTTGCTACTGTATAGTCGCAGTACTACACAAGTTGCTACTGTATAGTCGCATTACAACACAAGTTGCTACTCTATAGTCGCAGTACTACGGAAGTTGCTACTGTATAGTCGCAGTACTACACAAGTTGCTACTGTATAGTCGCAGTACTACACAAGTTGCTACTGTATAGTCGCAGTACTACACAAGTTGCTACTCTATAGTCGCAGTACTACACAAGTTGCTACTCTATAGTCGCAGTACTACGGAAGTTGCTACTGTATAGTCGCAGTACAACACAAGTTGCTACTCTATAGTCGCAGTACTACGGAAGTTGCTACTGTATAGTCGCAGTACAACACAAGTTGCTACTCTATAGTCGCAGTACTACACAAGTTGCTACTGTATAGTCGCAGTACTACACAAGTTGCTACTCTATAGTCGCAATACTACGGAAGTTGCTACTGGATAGTCGCAGTACTACACAAGTTGCTACTCTATAGTCGCAGTACTACGGAAGTTGCTACTGTATAGTCGCAGTACAACACAAGTTGCTACTGTATAGTCGCAGTACTACACAAGTTGCTACTCTATAGTCGCAGTACTACGGAAGTTGCTACTGTATAGTCGCAGTACTACACAAGTTGCTACTCTATAGTCGCAGTACTACGGAAGTTGCTACTGTATAGTCGCAGTACTACACAAGTTGCTACTCTATAGTCGCAGTACTACGGAAGTTGCTACTGTATAGTCGCAGTACAACACAAGTTGCTACTCTATAGTCGCAGTACTACGGAAGTTGCTACTGTATAGTCGCAGTACTACACAAGTTGCTTCTCTATAGTCGCAGTACTACGGAAGTTGCTACTGTATAGTCGCAGTACAACACAAGTTGCTACTCTATAGTCGCAGTACTACGGAAGTTGCAACTGTATAGTCGCAGTACTACACAAGTTGCTACTCTATAGTCGCAGTACTACGGAAGTTGCTACTGTATAGTCGCAGTACTACACAAGTTGCTACTCTATAGTCGCAGTACTACGGAAGTTGCTACTGGATAGTCGCAGTACTACACAAGTTGCTTCTCTATAGTCGCAGTACTACACAAGTTGCTGCTGTATAGTCGCAGAACTACACAAGTTGCTACTCTATAGTCGCAGTACTACGGAAGTTGCTACTGTATAGTCGCAGTACTACACAAGTTGCTACTCTATAGTCGCAGTACTACGGAAGTTGCTACTGTATAGTCGCAGTACAACACAAGTTGCTACTCTATAGTCGCAGTACTACGGAAGTTGCTACTGTATAGTCGCAGTACTACACAAGTTGCTTCTCTATAGTCGCAGTACTACACAAGTTGCTGCTGTATAGTCGCAGAACTACACAAGTTGCTACTCTATAGTCGCAGTACTACGGAAGTTGCTACTGGATAGTCGCAGTACTACACAAGTTGCTTCTCTATAGTCGCAGTACTACAAAAGTTGCTGCTGTATAGTCGCAGTACTACACAAGTTGCTACTCTATAGTCGCAGTACTACGGAAGTTGCTACTGTATAGTCGCAGTACTACACAAGTTGCTTCTCTATAGTCGCAGTACTACGGAAGTTGCTACTGTATAGTCGCAGTACAACACAAGTTGCTACTCTATAGTCGCAGTACTACGGAAGTTGCAACTGTATTGTCGCAGTACTACACAAGTTGCTACTCTATAGTCGCAGTACTACGGAAGTTGCTACTGTATAGTCGCAGTACTACACAAGTTGCTACTCTATAGTCGCAGTACTACACAAGTTGCTACTGTATAGTCGCAGTACTACACAAGTTGCTACTCTATAGTCGCAGTACTACACAAGTTGCTACTGTATAGTCGCAGTACTACACAAGTTGCTACTCTATAGCCGCAGTACTACGGAAGTTGCTACTGTATAGTCGCAGTACTACACAAGTTGCTACTCTATAGTCGCAGTACTACGGAAGTTGCTACTGTATAGTCGCAGTACAACACAAGTTGCTACTCTATAGTCGCAGTACTACGGAAGGTGCTACTGTATAGTCGCAGTACAACACAAGTTGCTACTCTATAGTCGCAGTACTACGGAAGTTGCTACTGTATAGTCGCAGTACTACACAATTTGCTACTCTATAGTCGCAGTACTACGGAATTTGCTACTGTATAGTCGCAGTACAACACAAGTTGCTACTCTATAGTCGCAGTACTACGGAAGGTGCTACTGTATAGTCGCAGTACAACACAAGTTGCTACTCTATAGTCGCAGTACTACGGAAGTTGCTACTGGATAGTCGCAGTACTACACAAGTTGCTACTCTATAGTCGCAGTACTACGGAAGTTGCTACTGTATAGTCGCAGTACAACACAAGTTGCTACTCTATAGTCGCAGTACTACGGAAGTTGCTACTGTATAGTCGCAGTACTACACAAGTTGCTACTCTATAGTCGCAGTACTACGGAAGTTGCTACTGTATAGTCGCAGTACAACACAAGTTGCTACTCTATAGTCGCAGTACTACGGAAGGTGCTACTGTATAGTCGCAGTACAACACAAGTTGCTACTCTATAGTCGCAGTACTACGGAAGTTGCTACTGGATAGTCGCAGTACTACACAAGTTGCTACTCTATAGTCGCAGTACTACGGAAGTTGCTACTGTATAGTCGCAGTACAACACAAGTTGCTACTCTATAGTCGCAGTACTACGGAAGTTGCTACTGTATAGTCGCAGTACTACACAAGTTGCTACTCTATAGTCGCAGTACTACGGAAGTTGCTACTGTATAGTCGCAGTACTACACAAGTTGCTACTCTATAGTCGCAGTACTACACAAGTTGCTACTGTATAGTCGCAGTACTACACAAGTTGCTACTCTATAGTCGCAGTACTACACAAGTTGCTACTGTATAGTCGCAGTACTACACAAGTTGCTACTGTATAGTCGCAGTACTACACAAGTTGCTACTCTATAGTCGCAGTACTACGGAAGTTGCTACTGTATAGTCGCAGTACAACACAAGTTGCTACTGTATAGTCGCATTACAACACAAGTTGCTACTCTATAGTCGCAGTACTACACAAGTTGCTACTGTATAGTCGCAGTACTACACAAGTTGCTACTCTATAGTCGCAGTACTACGGAAGTTGCTACTGTATAGTCGCAGTACTACACAAGTTGCTACTCTATAGTCGCAGTACTACGGAAGTTGCTACTGTATAGTCGCAGTACAACACAAGTTGCTACTCTATAGTCGCAGTACTACGGAAGGTGCTACTGTATAGTCGCAGTACAACACAAGTTGCTACTCTATAGTCGCAGTACTACGGAAGTTGCTACTGGATAGTCGCAGTACTACACAAGTTGCTACTCTATAGTCGCAGTACTACGGAAGTTGCTACTGTATAGTCGCAGTACAACACAAGTTGCTACTCTATAGTCGCAGTACTACGGAAGTTGCTACTGTATAGTCGCAGTACTACACAAGTTGCTACTCTATAGTCGCAGTACTACGGAAGTTGCTATTGTATAGTCGCAGTACTACACAAGTTGCTACTCTATAGTCGCAGTACTATACAAGTTGCTACTGTATAGTCGCAGTACTACACAAGTTGCTACTCTATAGTCGCAGTACTACACAAGTTGCTACTGTATAGTCGCAGTACTACACAAGTTGCTACTGTATAGTCGCAGTACTACACAAGTTGCTACTCTATAGTCGCAGTACTACGGAAGTTGCTACTGTATAGTCGCAGTACAACACAAGTTGCTACTGTATAGTCGCATTACAACACAAGTTGCTACTCTATAGTCGCAGTACTACGGAAGTTGCTACTGTATAGTCGCAGTACTACACAAGTTGCTACTGTATAGTCGCAGTACTACACAAGTTGCTACTGTATAGTCGCAGTACTACACAAGTTGCTACTCTATAGTCGCAGTACTACACAAGTTGCTACTCTATAGTCGCAGTACTACGGAAGTTGCTACTGTATAGTCGCAGTACAACACAAGTTGCTACTCTATAGTCGCAGTACTACGGAAGTTGCTACTGTATAGTCGCAGTACAACACAAGTTGCTACTCTATAGTCGCAGTACTACACAAGTTGCTACTGTATAGTCGCAGTACTACACAAGTTGCTACTCTATAGTCGCAGTACTACACAAGTTGCTACTGTATAGTCGCAGTACTACGGAAGTTGCTACTGTATAGTCGCAGTACTACACAAGTTGCTACTCTATAGTCGCAGTACTAAGGAAGTTGCTACTGTATAGTCGCAGTACTACACAAGTTGCTACTCTATAGTCGCAGTACTACGGAAGTTGCTACTGTATAGTCGCAGTACTACACAAGTTGCTACTCTATAGTCGCAGTACTACGGAAGTTGCTACTGTATAGTCGCAGTACTACACAAGTTGCTTCTCTATAGTCGCAGTACTACACAAGTTGCTGCTGTATAGTCGCAGTACTACACAAGTTGCTACTCTATAGTCGCAGTACTACGGAAGTTGCTACTGTATAGTCGCAGTACTACACAAGTTGCTACTCTATAGTCGCAGTACTACACAAGTTGCTACTGTATAGTCGCAGTACTACACAAGTTGCTACTCTATAGTCGCAGTACTACGGAAGTTGCTACTGTATAGTCGCAGTACTACACAAGTTGCTACTCTATAGTCGCAGTACTACGGAAGTTGCTACTGTATAGTCGCAGTACAACACAAGTTGCTACTCTATAGTCGCAGTACTACGGAAGTTGCTACTGTATAGTCGCAGTACAACACAAGTTGCTACTCTATAGTCGCAGTACTACACAAGTTGCTACTGTATAGTCGCAGTACTACACAAGTTGCTACTCTATAGTCGCAGTACTACGGAAGTTGCTACTGTATAGTCGCAGTACTACACAAGTTGCTACTCTATAGTCGCAGTACTACGGAAGTTGCTACTGTATAGTCGCAGTACTACACAAGTTGCTACTCTATAGTCGCAGTACTACGGAAGTTGCTACTGTATAGTCGCAGTACTACACAAGTTGCTACTCTATAGTCGCAGTACTACGGAAGTTGCTACTGTATAGTCGCAGTACTACACAAGTTGCTACTCTATAGTCGCAGTACTACGGAAGTTGCTACTGTATAGTCGCAGTACTACACAAGTTGCTTCTCTATAGTCGCAGTACTACACAAGTTGCTGCTGTATAGTCGCAGTACAACACAAGTTGCTACTCTATAGTCGCAGTACTACACAAGTTGCTACTGTATAGTCGCAGTACTACACAAGTTGCTACTCTATAGTCGCAGTACTACGGAAGTTGCTACTGTATAGTCGCAGTACTACACAAGTTGCTACTCTATAGTCGCAGTACTACGGAAGTTGCTACTGTATAGTCGCAGTACTACACAAGTTGCTACTCTATAGTCGCAGTACTACGGAAGTTGCTACTGTATAGTCGCAGTACAACACAAGTTGCTACACTATAGTCGCAGTACTACGGAAGTTGCTACTGTATAGTCGCAGTACTACACAAGTTGCTTCTCTATAGTCGCAGTACTACGGAAGTTGCTACTGTATAGTCGCAGTACAACACAAGTTGCTACTCTATAGTCGCAGTACTACGGAAGTTGCAACTGTATAGTCGCAGTACTACACAAGTTGCTACTCTATAGTCGCAGTACTACGGAAGTTGCTACTGTATAGTCGCAGTACTACACAAGTTGCTACTCTATAGTCGCAGTACTACACAAGTTGCTACTGTATAGTCGCAGTACTACGGAAGTTGCTACTGTATAGTCGCAGTACTACGGAAGTTGCTACTGTATAGTCGCAGTACTACACAAGTTGCTTCTCTATAGTCGCAGTACTACACAAGTTGCTACTCTATAGTCGCAGTACTACACAAGTTGCTACTCTATAGTCGCAGTACTACACAAGTTGCTACTGTATAGTCGCAGTACTACACAAGTTGCTACTCTATAGTCGCAGTACTACGGAAGTTGCTACTGTATAGTCGCAGTACTACACAAGTTGCTACTCTATAGTCGCAGTACTACGGAAGTTGCTACTGTATAGTCGCAGTACAACACAAGTTGCTACTCTATAGTCGCAGTACTACGGAAGTTGCTACTGTATAGTCGCAGTACAACACAAGTTGCTACTCTATAGTCGCAGTACTACGGAAGGTGCTACTGTATAGTCGCAGTACAACACAAGTTGCTACTCTATAGTCGCAATACTACGGAAGTTGCTACTGGATAGTCGCAGTACTACACAAGTTGCTACTCTATAGTCGCAGTACTACGGAAGTTGCTACTGTATAGTCGCAGTACAACACAAGTTGCTACTGTATAGTCGCAGTACTACACAAGTTGCTACTCTATAGTCGCAGTACTACGGAAGTTGCTACTGTATAGTCGCAGTACTACACAAGTTGCTACTCTATAGTCGCAGTACTACGGAAGTTGCTACTGTATAGTCGCAGTACTACACAAGTTGCTACTCTATAGTCGCAGTACTAAGGAAGTTGCTACTGTATAGTCGCAGTACTACACAAGTTGCTACTCTATAGTCGCAGTACTACGGAAGTTGCTACTGTATAGTCGCAGTACTACACAAGTTGCTACTCTATAGTCGCAGTACTACGGAAGTTGCTACTGTATAGTCGCAGTACTACACAAGTTGCTTCTCTATAGTCGCAGTACTACACAAGTTGCTGCTGTATAGTCGCAGTACTACACAAGTTGCTACTCTATAGTCGCAGTACTACGGAAGTTGCTACTGTATAGTCGCAGTACTACACAAGTTGCTACTCTATAGTCGCAGTACTACGGAAGTTGCTACTGTATAGTCGCAGTACAACACAAGTTGCTACTCTATAGTCGCAGTACTACGGAAGTTGCTACTGTATAGTCGCAGTACTACACAAGTTGCTTCTCTATAGTCGCAGTACTACGGAAGTTGCTACTGTATAGTCGCAGTACAACACAAGTTGCTACTCTATAGTCGCAGTACTACGGAAGTTGCAACTGTATAGTCGCAGTACTACACAAGTTGCTACTCTATAGTCGCAGTACTACGGAAGTTGCTACTGTATAGTTGCAGTACTACACAAGTTGCTACTCTATAGTCGCAGTACTACGGAAGTTGCTACTGGATAGTCGCAGTACTACACAAGTTGCTTCTCTATAGTCGCAGTACTACACAAGTTGCTGCTGTATAGTCGCAGTACTACACAAGTTGCTACTCTATAGTCGCAGTACTACGGAAGTTGCTACTGTATAGTCGCAGTACTACACAAGTTGCTACTCTATAGTCGCAGTACTACGGAAGTTGCTACTGTATAGTCACAGTACAACACAAGTTGCTACTCTATAGTCGCAGTACTACGGAAGTTGCTACTGTATAGTCGCAGTACTACACAAGTTGCTTCTCTATAGTCGCAGTACTACGGAAGTTGCTACTGTATAGTCGCAGTACAACACAAGTTGCTACTCTATAGTCGCAGTACTACGGAAGTTGCAACTGTATTGTCGCAGTACTACACAAGTTGCTACTCTATAGTCGCAGTACTACGGAAGTTGCTACTGTATAGTCGCAGTACTACACAAGTTGCTACTCTATAGTCGCAGTACTACACAAGTTGCTACTGTATAGTCGCAGTACTACACAAGTTGCTACTCTATAGTCGCAGTACTACACAAGTTGCTACTGTATAGTCGCAGTACTACACAAGTTGCTACTCTATAGCCGCAGTACTACGGAAGTTGCTACTGTATAGTCGCAGTACTACACAAGTTGCTACTCTATAGTCGCAGTACTACGGAAGTTGCTACTGTATAGTCGCAGTACAACACAAGTTGCTACTCTATAGTCGCAGTACTACGGAAGGTGCTACTGTATAGTCGCAGTACAACACAAGTTGCTACTTTATAGTCGCAGTACTACGGAAGTTGCTACTGTATAGTCGCAGTACTACACAAGTTGCTACTCTATAGTCGCAGTACTACGGAATTTGCTACTGTATAGTCGCAGTACAACACAAGTTGCTACTCTATAGTCGCAGTACTACGGAAGGTGCTACTGTATAGTCGCAGTACAACACAAGTTGCTACTCTATAGTCGCAGTACTACGGAAGTTGCTACTGGATAGTCGCAGTACTACACAAGTTGCTACTCTATAGTCGCAGTACTACGGAAGTTGCTACTGTATAGTCGCAGTACAACACAAGTTGCTACTCTATAGTCGCAGTACTACGGAAGTTGCTACTGTATAGTCGCAGTACTACACAAGTTGCTACTCTATAGTCGCAGTACTACGGAAGTTGCTACTGTATAGTCGCAGTACAACACAAGTTGCTACTCTATAGTCGCAGTACTACGGAAGGTGCTACTGTATAGTCGCAGTACTACACAAGTTGCTACTCTATAGTCGCAGTACTACGAAAGTTGCTACTGTATAGTCGCAGTACTACACAAGTTGCTACTCTATAGTCGCAGTACTACGGAAGTTGCTACTGTATAGTCGCAGTACAACACAAGTTGCTACTCTATAGTCGCAGTACTACGGAAGTTGCTACTGTATAGTCGCAGTACTACACAAGTCGCTACTCTATAGTCGCAGTACTACGGAAGTTGCTACTGTATAGTCGCAGTACTACACAAGTTGCTACTCTATAGTCGCAGTACTACACAAGTTGCTACTGTATAGTCGCAGTACTACACAAGTTGCTACTCTATAGTCGCAGTACTACACAAGTTGCTACTGTATAGTCGCAGTACTACACAAGTTGCTACTGTATAGTCGCAGTACTACACAAGTTGCTACTCTATAGTCGCAGTACTACGGAAGTTGCTACTGTATAGTCGCAGTACAACACAAGTTGCTACTGTATAGTCGCATTACAACACAAGTTGCTACTCTATAGTCGCAGTACTACACAAGTTGCTACTGTATAGTCGCAGTACTACACAAGTTGCTACTCTATAGTCGCAGTACTACGGAAGTTGCTACTGTATAGTCGCAGTACTACACAAGTTGCTACTCTATAGTCGCAGTACTACGGAAGTTGCTACTGTATAGTCGCAGTACAACACAAGTTGCTACTCTATAGTCGCAGTACTACGGAAGGTGCTACTGTATAGTCGCAGTACAACACAAGTTGCTACTCTATAGTCGCAGTACTACGGAAGTTGCTACTGGATAGTCGCAGTACTACACAAGTTGCTACTCTATAGTCGCAGTACTACGGAAGTTGCTACTGTATAGTCGCAGTACAACACAAGTTGCTACTCTATAGTCGCAGTACTACGGAAGTTGCTACTGTATAGTCGCAGTACTACACAAGTTGCTACTCTATAGTCGCAGTACTACGGAAGTTGCTACTGTATAGTCGCAGTACTACACAAGTTGCTACTCTATAGTCGCAGTACTATACAAGTTGCTACTGTATAGTCGCAGTACTACACAAGTTGCTACTCTATAGTCGCAGTACTACACAAGTTGCTACTGTATAGTCGCAGTACTACACAAGTTGCTACTGTATAGTCGCAGTACTACACAAGTTGCTACTCTATAGTCGCAGTACTACGGAAGTTGCTACTGTATAGTCGCAGTACAACACAAGTTGCTACTGTATAGTCGCATTACAACACAAGTTGCTACTCTATAGTCGCAGTACTACGGAAGTTGCTACTGTATAGTCGCAGTACTACACAAGTTGCTACTGTATAGTCGCAGTACTACACAAGTTGCTACTGTATAGTCGCAGTACTACACAAGTTGCTACTCTATAGTCGCAGTACTACACAAGTTGCTACTCTATAGTCGCAGTACTACGGAAGTTGCTACTGTATAGTCGCAGTACAACACAAGTTGCTACTCTATAGTCGCAGTACTACGGAAGTTGCTACTGTATAGTCGCAGTACAACACAAGTTGCTACTCTATAGTCGCAGTACTACACAAGTTGCTACTGTATAGTCGCAGTACTACACAAGTTGCTACTCTATAGTCGCAATACTACAGAAGTTGCTACTGGATAGTCGCAGTACTACACAAGTTGCTACTCTATAGTCGCAGTACTACGGAAGTTGCTACTGTATAGTCGCAGTACAACACAAGTTGCTACTGTATAGTCGCAGTACTACACAAGTTGCTACTCTATAGTCGCAGTACTACGGAAGTTGCTACTGTATAGTCGCAGTACTACACAAGTTGCTACTCTATAGTCGCAGTACTACGGAAGTTGCTACTGTATAGTCGCAGTACTACACAAGTTGCTACTCTATAGTCGCAGTACTACGGAAGTTGCTACTGTATAGTCGCAGTACAACACAAGTTGCTACTCTATAGTCGCAGTACTACGGAAGTTGCTACTGTATAGTCGCAGTACTACACAAGTTACTTCTCTATAGTCGCAGTACTACGGAAGTTGCTACTGTATAGTCGCAGTACAACACAAGTTGCTACTCTATAGTCGCAGTACTACGGAAGTTGCAACTGTATAGTCGCAGTACTACACAAGTTGCTACTCTATAGTCGCAGTACTACGGAAGTTGCTACTGTATAGTCGCAGTACTACACAAGTTGCTACTCTATAGTCGCAGTACTACGGAAGTTGCTACTGGATAGTCGCAGTACTACACAAGTTGTTTCTCTATAGTCGCAGTACTACACAAGTTGCTGCTGTATAGTCGCAGAACTACACAAGTTGCTACTCTATAGTCGCAGTACTACGGAAGTTGCTACTGTATAGTCGCAGTACTACACAAGTTGCTACTCTATAGTCGCAGTACTACGGAAGTTGCTACTGTATAGTCGCAGTACAACACAAGTTGCTACTCTATAGTCGCAGTACTACGGAAGTTGCTACTGTATAGTCGCAGTACTACACAAGTTGCTTCTCTATAGTCGCAGTACTACGGAAGTTGCTACTGTATAGTCGCAGTACAACACAAGTTGCTACTCTATAGTCGCAGTACTACGGAAGTTGCAACTGTATTGTCGCAGTACTACACAAGTTGCTACTCTATAGTCGCAGTACTACGGAAGTTGCTACTGTATAGTCGCAGTACTACACAAGTTGCTACTCTATAGTCGCAGTACTACACAAGTTGCTACTGTATAGTCGCAGTACTACACAAGTTGCTACTCTATAGTCGCAGTACTACACAAGTTGCTACTGTATAGTCGCAGTACTACACAAGTTGCTACTCTATAGCCGCAGTACTACGGAAGTTGCTACTGTATAGTCGCAGTACTACACAAGTTGCTACTCTATAGTCGCAGTACTACGGAAGTTGCTACTGTATAGTCGCAGTACAACACAAGTTGCTACTCTATAGTCGCAGTACTACGGAAGGTGCTACTGTATAGTCGCAGTACAACACAAGTTGCTACTCTATAGTCGCAGTACTACGGAAGTTGCTACTGTATAGTCGCAGTACTACACAATTTGCTACTCTATAGTCGCAGTACTACGGAATTTGCTACTGTATAGTCGCAGTACAACACAAGTTGCTACTCTATAGTCGCAGTACTACGGAAGGTGCTACTGTATAGTCGCAGTACAACACAAGTTGCTACTCTATAGTCGCAGTACTACGGAAGTTGCTACTGGATAGTCGCAGTACTACACAAGTTGCTACTCTATAGTCGCAGTACTACGGAAGTTGCTACTGTATAGTCGCAGTACAACACAAGTTGCTACTCTATAGTCGCAGTACTACGGAAGTTGCTACTGTATAGTCGCAGTACTACACAAGTTGCTACTCTATAGTCGCAGTACTACGGAAGTTGCTACTGTATAGTCGCAGAACAACACAAGTTGCTACTCTATAGTCGCAGTACTACGGAAGGTGCTACTGTATAGTCGCAGTACAACACAAGTTGCTACTCTATAGTCGCAGTACTACGGAAGTTGCTACTGGATAGTCGCAGTACTACACAAGTTGCTACTCTATAGTCGCAGTACTACGGAAGTTGCTACTGTATAGTCGCAGTACAACACAAGTTGCTACTCTATAGTCGCAGTACTACGGAAGTTGCTACTGTATAGTCGCAGTACTACACAAGTTGCTACTCTATAGTCGCAGTACTACGGAAGTTGCTACTGTATAGTCGCAGTACTACACAAGTTGCTACTCTATAGTCGCAGTACTACACAAGTTGCTACTGTATAGTCGCAGTACTACACAAGTTGCTACTCTATAGTCGCAGTACTACACAAGTTGCTACTGTATAGTCGCAGTACTACACATGTTGCTACTGTATAGTCGCAGTACTACACAAGTTGCTACTCTATAGTCGCAGTACTACGGAAGTTGCTACTGTATAGTCGCAGTACAACACAAGTTGCTACTGTATAGTCGCATTACAACACATGTTGCTACTCTATAGTCGCAGTACTACACAAGTTGCTACTGTATAGTCGCAGTACTACACAAGTTGCTACTCTATAGTCGCAGTACTACGGAAGTTGCTACTGTATAGTCGCAGTACTACACAAGTTGCTACTCTATAGTCGCAGTACTACGGAAGTTGCTACTGTATAGTCGCAGTACAACACAAGTTGCTACTCTATAGTCGCAGTACTACGGAAGGTGCTACTGTATAGTCGCAGTACAACACAAGTTGCTACTCTATAGTCGCAGTACTACGGAAGTTGCTACTGGATAGTCGCAGTACTACACAAGTTGCTACTCTATAGTCGCAGTACTACGGAAGTTGCTACTGTATAGTCGCAGTACAACACAAGTTGCTACTCTATAGTCGCAGTACTACGGAAGTTGCTACTGTATAGTCGCAGTACTACACAAGTTGCTACTCTATAGTCGCAGTACTACGGAAGTTGCTACTGTATAGTCGCAGTACTACACAAGTTGCTACTCTATAGTCGCAGTACTATACAAGTTGCTACTGTATAGTCGCAGTACTACACAAGTTGCTACTCTATAGTCGCAGTACTACACAAGTTGCTACTGTATAGTCGCAGTACTACACAAGTTGCTACTGTATAGTCGCAGTACTACACAAGTTGCTACTCTATAGTCGCAGTACTACGGAAGTTGCTACTGTATAGTCGCAGTACAACACAAGTTGCTACTGTATAGTCGCATTACAACACAAGTTGCTACTCTATAGTCGCAGTACTACGGAAGTTGCTACTGTATAGTCGCAGTACTACACAAGTTGCTACTGTATAGTCGCAGTACTACACAAGTTGCTACTGTATAGTCGCAGTACTACACAAGTTGCTACTCTATAGTCGCAGTACTACACAAGTTGCTACTCTATAGTCGCAGTACTACGGAAGTTGCTACTGTATAGTCGCAGTACAACACAAGTTGCTACTCTATAGTCGCAGTACTACGGAAGTTGCTACTGTATAGTCGCAGTACAACACAAGTTGCTACTCTATAGTCGCAGTACTACACAAGTTGCTACTGTATAGTCGCAGTACTACACAAGTTGCTACTCTATAGTCGCAGTACTACACAAGTTGCTACTGTATAGTCGCAGTACTACGGAAGTTGCTACTGTATAGTCGCAGTACTACACAAGTTGCTACTCTATAGTCGCAGTACTAAGGAAGTTGCTACTGTATAGTCGCAGTACTACACAAGTTGCTACTCTATAGTCGCAGTACTACGGAAGTTGCTACTGTATAGTCGCAGTACTACACAAGTTGCTACTCTATAGTCGCAGTACTACGGAAGTTGCTACTGTATAGTCGCAGTACTACACAAGTTGCTTCTCTATAGTCGCAGTACTACACAAGTTGCTGCTGTATAGTCGCAGTACTACACAAGTTGCTACTCTATAGTCGCAGTACTACGGAAGTTGCTACTGTATAGTCGCAGTACTACACAAGTTGCTACTCTATAGTCGCAGTACTACGGAAGTTGCTACTGTATAGTCGCAGTACAACACAAGTTGCTACTCTATAGTCGCAGTACTACGGAAGTTGCTACTGTATAGTCGCAGTACTACACAAGTTGCTTCTCTATAGTCGCAGTACTACGGAAGTTGCTACTGTATAGTCGCAGTACAACACAAGTTGCTACTCTATAGTCGCAGTACTACGGAAGTTGCAACTGTATAGTCGCAGTACTACACAAGTTGCTACTCTATAGTCGCAGTACTACGGAAGTTGCTACTGTATAGTCGCAGTACTACACAAGTTGCTACTCTATAGTCGCAGTACTACGGAAGTTGCTACTGGATAGTCGCAGTACTACACAAGTTGCTTCTCTATAGTCGCAGTACTACGGAAGTTGCTACTGTATAGTCGCAGTACTACACAAGTTGCTACTCTATAGTCGCAGTACTACGGAAGTTGCTACTGTATAGTCGCAGTACTACACAAGTTGCTACTCTATAGTCGCAGTACTACGGAAGTTGCTACTGTATAGTCGCAGTACAACACAAGTTGCTACTCTATAGTCGCAGTACTACGGAAGTTGCTACTGTATAGTCGCAGTACTACACAAGTTGCTTCTCTATAGTCGCAGTACTACGAAAGTTGCTACTGTATAGTCGCAGTACAACACAAGTTGCTACTCTATAGTCGCAGTACTACGGAAGTTGCAACTGTATAGTCGCAGTACTACACAAGTTGCTACTCTATAGTCGCAGTACTACGGAAGTTGCTACTGTATAGTCGCAGTACTACACAAGTTGCTACTCTATAGTCGCAGTATTACACAAGTTGCTACTGTATAGTCGCAGTACTACACAAGTTGCTACTCTATAGTCGCAGAACTACACAAGTTGCTACTGGATAGTCGCAGTACTACACAAGTTGCTACTCTATAGCCGCAGTACTACGGAAGTTGCTACTGTATAGTCGCAGTACTACACAAGTTGCTACTCTATAGTCGCAGTACTACGGAAGTTGCTACTGTATAGTCGCATTACAACACAAGTTGCTACTCTATAGTCGCAGTACTACGGAAGGTGCTACTGTATAGTCGCAGTACAACACAAGTTGCTACTCTATAGTCGCAGTACTACGGAAGTTGCTACTGTATAGTCGCAGTACTACACAAGTTGCTACTCTATAGTCGCAGTACTACGGAAGTTGCTACTGTATAGTCGCAGTACAACACAAGTTGCTACTCTATAGTCGCAGTACTACGGAAGGTGCTACTGTATAGTCGCAGTACAACACAAGTTGCTACTCTATAGTCGCAGTACTACGGAAGTTGCTACTGGATAGTCGCAGTACTACACAAGTTGCTACTCTATAGTCGCAGTACTACGGAAGTTGCTACTGTATAGTCGCAGTACAACACAAGTTGCTACTCTATAGTCGCAGTACTACGGAAGTTGCTACTGTATAGTCGCAGTACTACACAAGTTGCTACTCTATAGTCGCAGTACTACGGAAGTTGCTACTGTATAGTCGCAGTACAACACAAGTTGCTACTCTATAGTCGCAGTACTACGGAAGGTGCTACTGTATAGTCGCAGTACAACACAAGTTGCTACTCTATAGTCGCAGTACTACGGAAGTTGCTACTGGATAGTCGCAGTACTACACAAGTTGCTACTCTATAGTCGCAGTACTACGGAAGTTGCTACTGTATAGTCGCAGTACAACACAAGTTGCTACTCTATAGTCGCAGTACTACGGAAGTTGCTACTGTATAGTCGCAGTACTACACAAGTTGCTACTCTATAGTCGCAGTACTACGGAAGTTGCTACTGTATAGACGCAGTACTACACAAGTTGCTACTCTATAGTCGCAGTACTACACAAGTTGCTACTGTATAGTCGCAGTACTACACAAGTTGCTACTCTATAGTCGCAGTACTACACAAGTTGCTACTGTATAGTCGCAGTACTACACAAGTGGCTACTGTATAGTCGCAGTACTACACAAGTTGCTACTCTATAGTCGCAGTACTACGGAAGTTGCTACTGTATAGTCGCAGTACAACACAAGTTGCTACTGTATAGTCGCATTACAACACAAGTTGCTACTCTATAGTCGCAGTACTACACAAGTTGCTACTGTATAGTCGCAGTACTACACAAGTTGCTACTCTATAGTCGCAGTACTACGGAAGTTGCTACTGTATAGTCGCAGTACTACACAAGTTGCTACTCTATAGTCGCAGTACTACGGAAGTTGCTACTGTATAGTCGCAGTACAACACAAGTTGCTACTCTATAGTCGCAGTACTACGGAAGGTGCTACTGTATAGTCGCAGTACAACACAAGTTGCTACTCTATAGTCGCAGTACTACGGAAGTTGCT